>PVKN010007420.1:0-26690 GCA_004027915.1 Capromys pilorides | reverse complement strand
GATGGAAACAGCTTTGAGCACAACCAGCAATAGTTGTGTATTGCCGAGAGCTGACTTGAGAGAAGCAATTTGGATGGTTAATCAGTTTGCATATTAAATTCTTACCAAGATAATTTGAAAAGATAAAGAATTCTGGAAGTCATCATGTCTTGACATTGCTTAGGTCCTCCCGAGGCTGATCTTGCAAGATGTCACAATAACCACCCAAAAAAATTGTTCTTGGCTATTTCATTACTGCTGTAGATTTCAGATCCAACACATATTTAAGGGTGTTAAGTTCTATTTTTCTTTAAGAGTTACGCTTTGTAAAGAAAATGTAGATTTTGTCCTCAAAAGAATGAATACTAATATCAGTTATGTATAGCTCTATTTTTCTAGTGACAAGGTATTCTGACTACTTCAGTAACTTTTATAGCTGACAACTTTTGAGATGGCTACCTTTTTGGGATTTGAAATAATTCATTGCTTAATAGGTCTTAAGATAAAAGTATTGGGATATGACAGTTAACTTTTAAAAGGGATAATCTTTTGTGGTTAGGTGGTGTGTTTTTCCCCTAATCTAAGCCTGTTGCTGGCAATGGGCCTATTTAAGAGCCGCTGATTTTTTTTTTTTTCCAATGACAATGAGGTAATTTAAGAACATAGTTTGTAAATTCACATTTACTATAAAGGGCCCAAACCATCACGTGCCCATTTGCAACACATCTTAATCTTTATTGCTTGTATGTGTTAATGTGTAATTCAGCTCTATCACTGGAAGTTATTTTGAATTTTTGCAAAAAAGGGTGGCTGTTTTATTTTGTTTTTTGTTTTTAAGCATGAAATTGAGGACTGTACCTGAGTGAGGGAGAGAAAGCAACAAATTGTACTGTGTCATGGACATGCCTGGCTTAACACCTCAGTAGAATTTTAGAATGATTTGTTATATAAAATCTCGGCAATGCTATGCCGGATAACTGGTAGGACACATCACACTCTGGGTTTTCTTTACAACAGCTCTCTGGGCTGTCTGAAAGGTTCTGTGTCACCTAGATGTGAAGAAGTCACTCAGGTGAGGGCTTTGAAGAACGCTAAGCATGGAACAAGGGCTATGGCTTATTTTTCGAAAGTGCTTTGAAGGTTATAGACTTCAGGTTTTAGTTATTTCATTTTTCCTACTTTGTAAAGTAGCTTATGTGTAACAGTGGTACCATAGGATTTTCTTTTTTTCAAAAGACTTTGTCAGCAAAATCGGTGGGCACTGACTCACCTTTTGAGTTTTAGCAATTATTTATTTCTTTATAATGCACTTTCTAACCCATTTTTAGCTATATTAGCATTATCCTTAAGAAAGAAAGACATGTTTTTTTATTTAAATGTTGTGGGACTTAAGTGACTTTTCCAAAATAGCTTATTCCTGAAAGAATATGAGGAAAAAACCCTGAATCATTAGGAGACTTAAACCCATTATTTAAGTGCGCCGATCCGTGCACTGCACCAGTTTCAGGGTCCCCTGCATCCCTCCTGCTGGCTCTTACGTGTGAGCAAGGCCAGTGTAGAATGTAGAATGTGTGTTGAGAAACTTGTCTGTTGTCTCCATTTAGTGAGGAGGAGGTGCTGCACATGACTAAATTAAAACCAACCAAAAAAATTTTCCAGCTAAATGCAGCCTTATGGATGAGAAAATTAATTCCCCATTGTTAGCTTTTCTCTTGAGTGATCCTTTTGTTCTTCCTGGAGATCATTATATTGCAGAAATGTGGACTAGAACCTGATAAAATCCTCATTTTGCTGAAATTAAAATGCTGAGTAACTTTATCCTAGAGTGTATAATTTGTATAGGGAAAATTTCCAAATGCACCTTGAAAAAAATCACAGTATATAGAAGACTGTTAATGTGCTCGTGTCCTGTTGGCATCATCAGGTGATTTTGAATTTTGGAAAGTTTTGAGGGCAAAGACCTACGGAACCTAATGTGAAGTATTTTATAGGCTAAGTGTATTGAGTTGGAGATTTCTACTTTGTAAAGCAAGTATTTGAATGATGAACATGTCATTAACCTGCTGTCTTAAGATGTTCATGCATACATCATTTTACAGAGTAATTCTACGCTATAAAAATATTTATTTTAATACTGACTTTCAGTTAAGTTGACAAAACAGTGTTAAAACTCTTGGGGAAGGTGGAAGGGTTTTTGTTGTTTTGTTGTTGTTTGTTAAGTTGAAACAGTCACACAGTGTTTCACCGTCTTCTGAAGTGGCAATTGTAATAGCACTATTTTAATGTTGCTCTACCGACTCTTTTGTTTTCCTAACAAGCTCTGGAATATTTAGCAGTCGTTTCACTGGCACAAAAGCCTTTTGTATGTTATTCAATTTAAACTTTTAAACCAAAAATTGTATGCTTCAGTGACTTTGGCCAAAAGATGCTGAAGAGAATGTAACATACAATGAATATGTGCATATATATATATATATATATATATATATATATATATATATATATATATATCACGACATGCCATGTTATGGTTCTGCCTTGAAACAGCACAACGAAATGCATCAGTGTCTTGTGTGACTCTTTATGAGACTTCTATAATGTGTTGTTCTTGTATCTGCTCTTGCCTGCCTTTTGGGTCAGACCTGGCACAGTTCAATGCAGTTATCATCTCATTAAACGCAGATGCAGAGAAAATGTCTTAGTGCTGCAACAGTTTACCTTTTTGTATGTTTTACGACCATGTTATTTTCCAAAGCTGTTCCTACCTCACCATGAGGCTTTATGGATTGTTATGTATTATAAATGTTCTATATGGGACAGACTACTGTTGTTTCTTCTCGTTTATTAAAAGTGAAGTAGAAGAATAAACTAGTTTTAATACCCCCTTTGTTTTGTGCGCATGGCCTCCCCTCAGCTAGGGGGCGTTATGCAAAAGAAAAGTGGGTTTCAGGTATTGAAAGGGAGATTGCACTTTTAAGCTGGGGTGGGAGGAAGAATAGGCTCGTTAGGTACTTGAAACTATCCACCCAGAAGTTAGATTAATATGATTATGTGACCCATGGGGCTATCACAAGCTTACTATCATAATTTCAGCAACTTGAACTGGTTGGGAGAAAAGAGTTCAAGAATCTTGGAAAATGGCAGTAGGCAACCAGGGAAGCTCCTGCCTGCAGGAGGTGTTCACAAGCGGGGTGGTGAATGTCCTTCGGGGAAGATGCTGGGGCTTGAGATACAGGTGCTCCCTGCTAAGAAGGAAGAGATGGGGCTAAGGTAGAAGGAGGTGAGAACAGTGCCGTGAGCAGGTGGACCGCCCGGCACAGACAGGTCAGGTGGGCTGGAGGCACTGGGAGGCACGTCCATCCCCCAGTTAGTGAGCCAGTTCTCAAACGCCCACACTCACAAGCCACATTTCAACCAAAGCCACACAAACCATTTCTCTGCTCAGGAAGCCATTACTGAAGCCAAGAATATTGAAGTGCTGTTGGCCAGGGTTCTTTTTTTTTTTTCCTTGGCTATGTCAAAAAAATCCCTCCTGGGATATTTTTCAAAAAGTATCTCCCATCCTTCCCTAAATCATTCTGTGGTTGCAGAATAGATTGCACATTTGAGTGAGAGGTGTTGGTACTGGAGTAGACAAAAATATGCCAAGGAGACCAAGGAGCGTTACTTTTCAAGAAACTTTGCAGAGCATTTATGAGTCTACAGAGCTGGCACTCATTTTTACCCCAGTTCCCTGATGACAGCCGTGTCCCATTGAAATTAGTTATTTGTGACACTTCAGCTCGTTTGTTGAGAAACCAGTTTCCTTCTGATTGTGAACCCTGAGGCCAGGACTGTTTTTCCACCTTGACTCGGGCCTGCCCTGAGTGAAGTGACACTGCGAGGCTCAGTGTCACTCAGTTCTTAGGAACCACAAGGTGCATTCCATTGTTTTTACTTTACAGAGGAATGGAGGTGGTAAGACCCCTGACCAACAAGTTATCTAGCTGGTAACTTCAAGAACTCAGCCAGAGCTGGACCGGAGCGAGGAGCCTGTTTGCCCCTCACTTTGAGCTGTGTGACACCCGCCAGCTGCTTTATGAATTCAAAATAAAGAGATCCTTCTCATTTTCATCCACTGAACACTGGTAAAAACAGTTTATGTCCTAAACACTAGCAAAACCAGCACTGAAAGAAGAAGGCTAGGGGGTGGGTACTGGGGGTTGAACCCAGGGCCTTTGTATTGATCTCGATCCCCAGCCTTTAAAATTAAAAAAAAAACTTTTTTTTGAGACAGGGACTCAACTAAGTCACTAAATGACTCAGGCTAGGCTTGAACTTGCTGTCATCCTGCCTCAGCCTCCGAGAGTGCTGGGATCATGGGTGTGGCCCCAGGAAAAATAATTTTTAAAGCATTTAATACTTATCTTTGAAAATCAAAGTAGTCACCAAATGAAAAAATTCAGAATTTTCATGCCTAATTTAGACTTGGTTTAGCATCAGTTTTATTTTGAGTTATGCGGGGTAGAAAAATAACAGTCAGATTTAAGTCTTCTCTTGGTTGTAATCCAGGCATTTGGACAGTGTGAATCTTTACGAAGTAGGAATATTTTCACTTAAACTAAATCCGTAGTTGGGCATGAAAAAAACTACAGCAGCAGGAAAATCGTGGCCTCCCTCTTCTCAGGATTGTGCTGCCTAAGAAGGAGGGAGAATGGAGGTAAGGGCCGGCGAAGAGACCAAGGACACTTGGTTCTGGATCAGGCAGAAGCACTACTGAGTGTGACAGTTCCGGAGCAAAACCCTCCACGCACACGGTGGCTTGGCCGCTCTGGGCTCCCCGACGCATGCGCATGTACCTGTAGCCGCCTCCTCCCCGCCCAGCGCCAGGACACCTCACTTGTGGGGCCTCTTGGAGCTGAGCTTTACCCAAAGGACCCAAAGAGTACATCCAGGGGCTGGCGAGATAGCTCAGCAGTCTAAAGCACCTGCTCAGGCAAGCTCAGGCGAAGCGCGGTAAGATCTCGGGCACCAGGTGCAGCGCCAGCCCCGCCCCCAGGAGCACATCCAGCCTCCTACTCTGACACAGATCCCTCACATTTTGTATGAGCTTCACGTCCACCCTTCAGTCCAGAAATTATACTTCAGACATCTGAAGGGTTGACTTCTGAGGCTGAGAGTTCTTGACAAGGTGACCCTTGGTGAAAGTAGCTGCCCAAGAGTGCAACTCTGGTCGTCAGCGCTGGTCATAGGAGCCCCAGCCAGCTCTTTTGAAGTGTGCGGTAAAAAATGGGTTTCCAGTAATGTAAAAAGGGTTGAAAACCAACATCTTTTTCCTATAATCCACATTCAAATACCACATCAAAGTCTAGAAGGGCTGACTGCGACTTTAAATGGTGAAAAGGTAGAGGGCCATATCAGGCAAAGTCTAAGAGCCCTTCAGAACTGGGAGCGAGAGTGACCTTTAGTGACCTGCCCTGGGCTCTTACGATTATTTTTGTTTGTTTTGAGATACGCTTTTGCTATGTAGTTCAGGCTGGAATTGTACTTACTACATAGCCCAGGCTGGCCTCGAACTTGGCGCAATCCTTTTGCCTCAGTCTCCCGACTGCTGGGATTACAGTGCTGGAATTACAGACATGTGCCACCCTGCCCATCTTAGTAACTATAATATAGAAATTCAGCTGGGTGTGGTGGTACCTTTTTATCATCTTAGCACTCTGGACGCTGAAGCGGGAAGATTGCTGTGAGTTTGAGGCCAGCCTTGGCTATACAGTGAGTTGAAGTCCAGCTTGAACTATCTAGCGAGACTATATATATATATATATATATATATATATATATATATATGCTAGGAAAATTAGGTAGCATACTGAGTAGACAAACAAATGCACCCCCCCCAAAAGATGTCCACATTCTAATTAATCCTCAGAACCTGCGAGTACCTTTTAGGGCAAAGGACTTTGAAGACATCATCATAGAACTCAAGAAGGGGAGATTATTGGGTAATCCAGGCAGACCCACTATACCCAATGGGGTCCTTGACAGAGGAGGCAGGAGAGAGTTGGAGATGTACTGACTGAGTGAGAATGAGGGTAGAGGCAGGGGCTGTGAGGAGGGGAGAGTGGGAAGGGGAGAAGGATCTACCTGGTTTTTCTTGTCTTAGTTTTTTGAGACAAGGTCTCCATGCACAGTCCAGGGCAGCCTTGAACCCACTATTGGCCCAACCTGGCCTTGAATTCACCCTGCTTCTCTTGCCTTAGCCGGCTGAGTGCTGGGATCACAGGTGTGCACCACTGTGCCTGGCTAGATTTAAAGATGACCGGAGGGGCTGTTGGCCAAAGAGAGCAGGCGGCCTCCGCAGCTCAGAGCGGTGACGCACTCAGCCTAGAGTGTCGGTCACCATCAAGGCAGCTGGGTTTCCTTTTTCTCCTTACAGTTCCTTTCTTTGTCCCATTTGGAGGCCTCCAGAAGGAACCAAGCTTTGCTGACATCTGTGTCTATTTGGATTTCTTACCTCCAGAGTGGTAAAATCCTGTGTCCGAAGTTGCTGCACCAGCAGTAGGAAACGAATACACATTGATAAGAACACAAGCTCTATCCTGCTTGCATGAACCAGTTGTATTTGTGGTTACAAAAACTTTACCCTAAGGGCCGGTGGTATAGCTCAGTGGATTAAGTGCTTGCTTAGGGAAGCACAGGGGCCAGGGTTCGGTTCCTGGCCCCGCTGTTGAGCATGGGCACAGTGGCACATGCCTGTAATCCCAGCACTTGGGAGGTAGGAAACAGGTAAAAAAAAAACAAACAAACTTTGAAACCCTATTAATTTACATTATAGACTAAGTTGTAAATAATAATTTTCTCACAGAAATATTAGTCATACTGAATGATGATGTAATTTATTTAATTATTTATTTAATTATTTAATTTATTTTTTATTTTTGGTACCATGAATCAAACTCAGGATGTTGTACTTCGCAGGCAGGTGCTTGTACCACTGAGCTATCTGCCCAACCCTAACTTTTTGCTTAATTCTTATATAATAATTTATGTTGGATAGGTAGGTTTATATAACATTGATCCGTGCCTCTAAGGTAGGAAGGAGAGGATGTGTTCTATGTACAATGCGAAGAGGAATTTTCCTTAACTGTACCTGCACCTCATCTGCGTGCTGAGTTGTCAAGTTTAAGGGGTAAATCATTCCTTAAGGGATTTGGCGCAAGTCCAAACTCCCTCCAGTGTTATAAAAGGATTGAGCTTGAATGAAAGGAGAGCTCCCAGGAAGGCTATCTCCTAGGATTAATGCTCCAAACCCTGGAGCCTCCCTGGATGTCGTAGAGCACTGCGGGCCTCACCCCACTCTCCTATCCTTTCCTCCTCCTCTGATTCCGAGGCCCGTTGCTCCTTCCTTCTTCCTCTCTCTTTTCTTTAATCCTCTTCTTCCAGTGCCCGCCCCTTAGGGAGCATTAGACCTTGGCAGATATGGGAAATGGGGACTAGACTTAGAGGGCTCCTGCAGGGATTACACGAGACTAAAAGCTGGAGTCCCCCACCGTCTCTCTTCTGCTCCTGTGCTGTGTAGCCCACGCCTTCACCCCTACTGCTCTGAGAACTAAATATGATTTACAGGGGGGAACCTCGAGGCAGGGACCAGAGGGTCTTCTAGACCAAGAGTAAGCAATGGTAACAGGAGGTGAACCCCGCTTGCGCCCTTCTCTCCCACCCTACCCTGCGCCCTTCTCTCAGCCCTACCCACAGTCAGCCCAGGAGCCAGAACTCCTGGGTCTGAGACCCAGACCCAGGCATGGACTTAAGTTTCCTTACCTGAAAAGGAGGAGAAGCCTAGTGCTTCTCCTAGAGGATTGGCCCCAAATTAAACTGGTCACTGTAGGCAAAGCACCCTGCGCAGTGCTTGCTCTTGAAGTGCTTGACAAACACAAGCTGTATTTATTCTCCTCCCACTTCTTCCTTTTTTTTGTTCTTTTCTCCCTCCCCTGCTCCCCCAGCCCTAATTAGTGATTCTTAAGACCTTGATGGAGGGCCGGCCAAATAGCTCAGCAGATTAAAGCACCTGCAAGCAGGCACAGAGACCAGAGGTTTGATCCCTGGGCCTGCCATTCCAGCCCCTATCCCTGGGCTGTGCTGAGGTGACAATTGAGACTGGGTGTGGTGGCGCCACATTTCCCCCTCTTGAAAGGCTGTAAACAGGCAGATCACTACGAGTCTGATCTGGTAGTGAGACCCTGAATACTCTGTAGACCCTTCCCTAAAATACAAAAAAAAAAAGACCTCAGGAGACCCCTTGTCGCCCTGGGCTCAGCCTGTTGACCCTGCCCTCCAGGTCCCTCGGGTCATAAACACTACAGGCAGGAGACAGGAGTCTCTGAGGGCAAGCAGGTCTCCAGGCTTCTGCAGGCAAAGGGCTGGGAGCTCGCTGCCTCTGGAGAACAAGAGCGATATCTCTGACTGTGTAGGCTGCAGCCGGAGCCATTGCTGAGGTGCTACCAGGGCTGATGGTGGCCTCTGGATGTGCACAGCCAGTGTGGCGTTGTGGGGCCTGCCTGGTCCCTGCTGAGGGGGACCATCCCTTGATACGTCCCAGCTGGGCAGACCTTGCAAGGGGCAGGGGCACGCACAGTAGGCTGGGTGCCCGGAGGCCTGGGCTCTGGTCTTCGTCCCTTCTCTGAGTGACTGCAGCTGGCACCAGGTGGCTGTGGTCTTCAGGCCATTTCCCCCTCTGGAACATGAGGGGCTGGACTCCAACTCCAGGGTGTGGCAGAACTCTGTCCCACGGCTCTCTCAGCTGCCCACTATGGAGGACCACCAGACCCACTCTCCTTGAAAGAAAACCAATTTGTCTCCATGCTGGCTAGGATAACTCTACCCCCTCAGTTGGCTTTAAGAAATGCAGGTGGGTCTAGCTAAGGTGACGCCCGCCTTAAGCTCCATGCTGCTATGCCTGAGGTAGGACTAGAGACGCCCTGGCTGCTGGGACTGAGCCTCCAGCATGACTTGGTGATGACCTGATACTGGGGACCTGGAGGTCAGCCGTCAGAGCTGAGACGACCGACCCCAAAACACAAGATACTTCCTCAAACTGTGCTATGCAGATTCCTCCAAGCTGAGAGAGGCCACCTGCTACGGGAATCCGGTGCTCTTTCTGTAGGCCTCTCTTGCATAGTGCAGAGGTACAATCAAGGCCTCCTGTCTAACCCAGCTCACACCTCCCACCATTCTCAAGGTCACCCAACCCCAAGCCACTCCCTCTTCATGAATTAATGAAATCTGGGTTTGGGCCTGGGTCTCACTCCGCCTTTGTTCCAGTCAGCCATTGTTCCGACTGGATTTAGAGTCCCCTGGCTCCCCACAGCCACGGCTGTGTGTTTGTCTCTTTACTCTTGCTGTGGGTTGCACTAGAAGGGGTAGACTGGAGTTTACTTGCTGGCATGCCAATGGCTTTTCCCTGGGATTACAAATGTACACTCCTCCAGACCTTTATATCCCAGGGCGAAGGTCATGGAGATGCTGGCAGGCCCTCCGGGCCTAGGGACAGCCTGGCAGCTTTTGACTGAATGCTTCCTATGCAAGGAACAAGGATGGAAACTGTGCTCTGCATTAGGTGTTAACAGGGACTGGAGAGGGGCGTTTAAGATTCATACCCTTGTGCTTATCACTCAGATTCCAAACTTGGCACCTAACTACAGCCCAGGAACACGGCTGTAATCCCAGCATTCTGGAGGCTGAGGCAAGAGGATTGTTGAAGGTTCAAGACCAGCCTGGACTACAAAGTGAGCTCAAGATCAGACCCCTGTCTCAGAAAGACACACACACACACACACACACACACACACACACAATTGCTTAATGCTAGCAGTACAAGGATGGTGTGAACAAATTTATGTTTATGTTTATGTGGTCTTCATTGATTTTTTTCAGATTTGTCCTGGACCACAGCAGTCTCTAATTTTGCTCAGAATGTATCTAAATCTGCCCTGAGGCTCTCTCTTCTAGCTCACCCGCCTTGGCCTTATTGAACTACCAGGACCCATGGCCGGGCTCCTGATCCCTCAGCTCTCTGTCCTGCATCCTCCAAACTCCTGCAGATGGTCTTTCTACAACATCAACTTGAGCCACTCTTTAAGAGATATTTCTCCCGCTGCTCTGCGGTGACAGGTGCTGTTTAGGCGCGGGGTGCCAATGTGTGCTTCTGCTTAAGGTCCTTCCATGGCTCCCCACTGCCTTGGGCCAGCATATCAGATCCTGCTGGCAACTCAACTATTGTCACCAGCTTCCCTCTTCACTCTGCCTGATGCACCAGATGCTTTCCCCTTCCTTCCTTCCTTCCTTCCTTCCTTCCTTCCTTCCTTCCTTCCTTCCTTCCTTCCTTCCTTCCCTCCTTCCTTCCTTCCTCCACTGCCTTACCAGAGCTCCCACTATAAGAAATTCCAATGCGTCTCCAAGAAGAGGAGTCCAGTAGGTTGTGGATCCATAGGTCCTTCCCTCAGAGAAATCCATAAATAAAAGCTAAATCAATTCTTCCTGGCCCATTGACGGCGGTGTGAGGCAGTAAACAGTCTCCCTCTGTGGCCAACCACAAAACGAGGCTGAGTGAGATGAAGTGTGGCTCACCTGGCCGGGCCTAGAGCCAAACCGCCGCCTACGAAGCTCTTGCTGTTGGCGTTAATTACTGCCACTCTTTAACCTTGTAGGAGGGTTTTTCTAAGATGTCACTGTTCCCCTGTGGAGCAGGGATCAGTTTACTCCCTCACCAAGTATTTACTGAGGCAGCAGTCACTGGCTGTGGTGAATATAGACACTGTCCCTGCCCTGGTGAAACCCACAGTTTAGAAGGGTAGAGATGGCAAGATAGATATCAAAAGTAGAGCAGATGAAGCAATAATAAATTGCAAGGAGAGAGAAATAAGGAGTGAACAGGCGATGCGGAACAGAGAATGGTGGTGCTATTGTTTTAGGTAAAAGCTGGAAAGCCTGGGTGATTGAGTGAGGGGATTTAAGCAGATATGGAGGGGGTAAGGAAGCAACCTCCCTGTCTCCAGGATTTTGGGAGAAGAAGCCCCCAGGAAGGAAGAAGGGACAAGGGCCCCAGATGCCAGACAGCAGCTCTGTGACTGGGCAAGTGTCGTTGGGGAAGGTCCGAGTTCCACAAGCAAGGCTGAAGTCCCGGGCAGATGGCCTCTTCTGGATTTCCACCGCACCTGGCTCTGAGGCCCAGGGAGAAGGCAACACAGGGGCAGGGCTGGCTTTGCAGGCTTCTGACTTATGCAATGACAGTGACAGTCCTGATAGCTCAGCAGGACTCTGGGGATGAAAGCCAGCCTAGTGGTGACCAACTCCTGCCCCAAGGCTGGTGCTTGGTGCTCAAAGAGCAGCCACAGGGCCATTTTGCCAAGCCTGGCTTTCTCACCAATGCCTGGCTCCCCGGACTTTTGAAGCTTTGCAGTTTGATTGAAAAATGAGGCATTATTGTTAGCTCAATTTCGTCCCCTCTGGAAAAGGACACCTGCTGCTGCTGCTGCTGCTGCTGCTACACAGGCAAGGGATGACAGAGACCTTGGAACCAGAGAAGTTCCAGTGCTCGCAGTGGCATTGTGAGTTATGAGACTTGAACCAGCTGCCGACCTGGGAAAAGAAGCCACGCGGGCAGGGATCTGAGGGCTGGCACTTGGCAGAAGTGCCGTGAGTGATCATCACTGTGGTCCCCATTCCCTGGAGCTGGACATCAGCTATGCCACCGTTCTGTCCCTTTCCCTTTCCCCATCTTCAGCTGGAGGTGGGTGGATGGACTGTGGTCTGAAGAGTGCTGGTTAACCTTGATCACTGTCCTGACTGGCTTGAGAGATGCCTCGGAGACCAGCAAAGTGCCCTCTGGGTGTGTCTGGGTGGCCAGGGCTGTGGCCTGGGGCACAGTGTCTGCTCCCTGCCCCTGCCTCGTGGTGTCTCGCTGGCTGCTTCTGGGGTGCTCGGAGGTGAATGGCTTTTCTTCTGTTAAGTTGCAGGTGTAGGTATTTGTCCCAGTGGTGGAACGCTGACCAGGACCCATGACATCCGGAATCAGTGGGCAATGGGCTGATGCTTTATCTCCCGATGCCTTGCCTGGAGGAGCTGGGTAGGGACAGAGGTGGAGCTGTAGCAGGGAACTCAGCTGAGTTCTATCCTCTTCTTGCTGGCTGCTCGGTTAGGGCAGGGCCTGGGGAGCGTTCCTGGCTACTGGACGTGGCATTTTCTTTGTGTCATTTCAGAGTTACATCATTTTCAGATGTATTCAATTGACTGGAAACCTGTCCTGAGCAGAGATCATTATTTCAAGAAGATTTACATGTTATTTGTGTGTGTGTGTGTGTGTGTGTGTGTGTGTGTGTGTGTGTGGCCAGCTCAGCCTGGCTCCCTGGGCTTGCCTAAGCAGGTGCTTTAGACTGCTGAGCTATCTCGCTAGCCCCCAGGTATGTGTTTTAAGAGCGCAAAATCAAGCTAGGCACAGTGCCACAAGCCTGTTATTTCAACATTTTGGAGGCTGAGGCAGGAGGATCGCCTTGAGTTACAGGCCAGCCTAGGCTACACAGAGTTACAGCCATCAGAATATAAAGAATACCCTGTCTCAAAAAAACAACACAAAAAAGCACAACCTCTTCCATCCCCACCCCCCCCCCCCACCCCCTGAAAAAAAACAAAAAACAGAAAACAAACTACACACACACACACACACACACACACACACACACACACACACACACAAAAGTAGGTATACTGTCTTCTAAGGATTCTTGTTTGGGAGTGGCGGTACTGGGAATCAAACTCAGGACTTACATTTGCCAGGCAGGCACTCACTGTGTGGCTGAGCCTTATCCCCAGCCTGTCTAAGGATTCTTATACTGACTTAGATCTTGGTACGCGTGGTTTTGTTTCCAGTACCGCTGCCGGCCTGTGAAATAACCTATGGATGTGGGTAGAGTCAGGGAATCTAGGGGTTTTTGTTGCCGCTTCACTTACCCAGTGTATGTGGGACTTGCCGTTGGGGGCCGGCTTGGGATAGAACTTTTTGCTTGTGAAACCCATTGGGGGCCTTAGCGTCACAGAGTCCGCGCTTGCCATGTCAATTTAAGGGATACTCAGCACTCAGCAGGCATGGAAGCCTGAAGCCCAGTGGCCTCCCCGTCCTGAAGCCCTCTGGGTGGTCGTAGAGATCCCCTCCACTCAGGAATTTTAAGCAGTTACTGAACGAAACAGAGAAGTCCGGTTCCATTCGTTCCAGCTGCCCGCCTCCCCTAGGGGTAAAGGTATCTGATCGGGTTCCTACTCGGAGACTGAACCCCGCGCACGGGCGCCTGGCTTCCAGGAGGCTGATTTTAAGCGTTTTATCGTCCGTGCAATTAAATTTAAGAGCCACTGCGAGGAGCCGCCAAGAGTACAGGAGAGCCCTTGGGGCTGTTCATATCATTAAATGTAAGATTCTTGCCAAAAGCCTGTGGTTTTGTTTCAATCTGCGTAGCTGAATATCGGAAGAGTGGTGCCTCTTTCCTTGGGTTTGGGCCACGGAGGATTCCTTCTGGTGACCACGTGTGCTGGGGATGCAAATGACTTAGTGCGCTGGAGGAGCACTCCAGCAAGCCCCAGAGCTGCGCTCTGCACCCTGCGAGGAGGTTCTGTACTCAGGTCTCTGTATAAGTTTGTTTGTTTTTGTATTTTAGGGAAAGATCTACAGGCTATTCAGGGTCTCACTACTAAATCAGACTTGTAGTAATCCACCTGTTTACAGCCGCCCAAGAGCAGGGATTACAGGCACACCCGGTCTCTGTTTGGGGGATTTATTTGTTTGTTTATTTATTTATTTTTGCAGTACCTAGGATCAAACACAGGACCTTGTGTTTGCCAGGCAAGCACTTATTCCACTTAGCTATCTCCCCAGCCCTTTAGTTTTTTGTTTCTGTTTTTTTTTTTCCCAGTGCTAGCTAGAGCTTGCCTTAGAATTATTAAAATTTCCTTTTAGAACCTTTTGTGCTTTTTGTTTTCATTGTCTTTTCTCTCTCAAAATATTTGCCAAAGGGTAATTACACTGAACTTTGCTAAGAACCCTAATGAAGTTTTAGAGAGAAATTCAAATCTTTAAGTCCATAATTTTGTGTAATGTGTTTCTTCATTCTATTTCTATTGGATTCATTTTTTGTCTTTTGTTGCCACCCTTTTTTTTTAAAAGTTCAACTCACTTGTTTTTGAACTTTATAATGACTTAGTGTGTAAGGGTCTAGATATTCTGGTCACTGATTTGGCTAAATCCTTACAGATTTCATATGTACTATTATTGTCTTTTTCTCTCTCTTTTATTTTTGGAGACAAGGTCTCTCTATGTAGCTTAGGCTGGCCTTGAACTCACTGTGTAGCCCAGGCTGGCTGCAAACTCATAGCCATCCTCCTGCCTCAGCCTCCCAAGTGCTGGGATTACAGGTATGCTTCCATTCCTGCTACAATGTCTGGTATTAAGCCCCTGAAGTAAGTCAGAAGCTCAGGCATGTCTTTGTCTTCTCTCAGTCTGCTGTCCTCTTGTTAGTGTTGATATGTGTGTGTGCGCACATATATGCACACTCACGCATATATACATATCTACACACATGTGCTCACACACGTACACATTTGGTGGTGCTGGAGATTCAACCTAGGGTATGTGTGAGGCAACCACTCCAGCTCTGCTCTACACCCTCAGCCCTCTCTACCTTCTCACTAAGCTGCCTGAGCTGGTCTTGAACTTGAGGTCCTCATGCCTCAGTCTCCTGAGCAGCTAAGATTTCAAGGTATAGATTTGATCATGCTGATATCTTTAAAATTGATTTATTTTTAATCATGATTACACACACACACACACACACACACACACACACACACATAGAGCATTAAAGTTTAAATGGGCTATTCAACCGCATTAAGTACACACACTTTGTTATACAGCCATCCATCCTCTTCATCCACTCCAAGCCCAAAGGCTCTGTGTTGGCCTGCCCTCCCCACCCGTCCTCCTCACAGCCCGCTGATGTGCTCAGCTTCGTGTCTATGCGCTTGCTCACTCCAGCTGGCTCTTGTTGGACTCGGGCACTGCTCATCCCATCATGCCTGGTTCATCGAGTGAGCACAGTGTCTTCCAGGGTCTCCTGTGGTGTAATCTCCTTCCATTCTGGGCCAACTAATATAATCTTACACCACAAGCCACACTGCATTGTGCTGTCCATTGATCTGCGGTGGGCACTGAGCTGCCTTTGGCATTTCGCTACTGTGAATAATGCCGCCATTGCGGACACTGGCTCGAGTGTCTGCTTGAGTCTTTGCTTGGCTTCTTCTCGTGTCTGCCTGGAGAGGTTGCCAGGGCGGAGGTTGCGCTGCTGTCTCCTGGAGCACTGAGAGCCATCGGTCAGCACCATTCACAGCCCCGGCCACGCAGGCAGGGCCCACATCCCTCTTCCTGCCAGCACTTGCTGGTCTCCATGGCTTGGATGGTGGTCGCTCTCACGGGTGTGCATGGTGGTTGTCCTTTATGGTGAGATCTGAATCTCCCTGACAATTGTGGGTGCCAAGCACCCTTCCATGCCCACCAACCACATCCTGTCGGTGTGCCCTGGCAGGGCGGACAGTTACAGTGTTTGTCCTTCTGGGCTTTGGTCTTGCTGGGGCCCAGCCTGCCCCCATTTCTGCTGCCTCATTCCTCCTTTTGGGATGGGAATGCTTGCTGAGGGTCACTGCATCTTGGAAGGACGCACTACTGTTTTATTTTGCAGTTGAGCTTGCGCAGAGCCTCTGAGGGCACGCGTACTTGGACTTGTGAGCGGTGCTGGAAGAGCTAAGGCTCTGGGGGCTGCTGAGATGGACGGAAAGCCGTTGACACTGCAAGGTGGACTTGAGCCTTCTGATGGGAGTAGAATGCGCCCGCCTGGGCCTCAAGTGTGATCGTGGGGCTTGGGATTGAAGGTTCAGGGCCCAGCCCGGGCTCTGGGAGGTGGTAGGACTTTCAGAGGCAATGCCTCATGGTCTTATGTCATTGGAGGGTTGCCTGAAAGGGATGTGAGACTCCCAGCCAAGAAGGGTGGAGGCCTCTGCCCTGCTCTGCACACCCACCCCACAATTTGCTGCCTGGCCACAGACCCAAAACAAGGGAGCCTTGGAAGTCAATATACTTAGGGTTTTCAGGGGTAAGAGCTGGGGAATGGCCAGGGAGATAGCTCAGTAGAATAAACACTCGCCTGCAAGTGCAAGGGCCTGAGTTCAATCCCTGGTCCTGTAAAAAAAAAAAAAAAAAGGAAGAAAAATAGGTGCTGGGGCTTTGGGCCGGCGAGATGGTTCAGCGGTCTAAAGCACCTGCTTAGGAAAACTTAGGAAGTGGAAGGACCGCAGTTCGATCCCCAGCACCACATGCTGTGCCAGCCCCAGCTCCAGGGCAGGCTGAGCCAGCCATAATACAAAAATAAATATGCCAGCCACATAGCCTGGATTCATTTAGCTCTGCAGTGAAAGTCTGACAGATGTGGCCTTGGACAGTGCTTCCCCCCTGCTCAACTTCTGGGTGACTAGATGTGGATCTTGTTCTCACTGCTTATGACAACCCTCGAGGAATCTGTAGAAGGCAAACGTCATTTGAGAAGCCCCATGGACTCAGGAGGAGAGCAAGAGGGAAAGGTGTAGCGAGGCTAGGTGACAGAGAGATGTCACGTCCTCTGAGCTCCTGGAGCTTAGCATCCTGGGCTCTTTCTGGAACCGAGAGGCCCCCATGGGGAGGAGCAGGTGCTGCAGGGAAGTCCAGGGAGGAGGGCGCTGCCACCTGTCACCATGAAGGGCATGGCAGAGTGGCAGAGGCAGAGGCACGGACTGAGAAGCTGGAATTACAGGCTGAATGGCTCTGAGTCCTGTCGAAGGAAGAGGCCACCTGGCCAGAAGTCCCTCCCACTGCTCCTTCTACAAGGAAAGAACTTTCTAGAAAATGCAACCTCTGTGGTCCCCACACTCAGCTCCACCAAAGATGGCACAGTTGCCCTGGTGAAGAGGCTTCTCCCTCCCGAAGAAGCAAGGACTTCTCCACCATGGCTGAGACACAGCAGCCCTCCCCGCTGTGTGGCAAGACTGGCAGGGCCTGCTGGGCCCGCTGGGGCCCTTTGGTCTCCTGGGACGGCCACACCCACCTCTGAATGAACCGCTGATGGGCTTGGACGCCCACAGACAGTACCATCACTCCAGGCTTCTAGGTCACCGGGGTCAGCTCTGTGGAGTCCCTGTCCTGTGGGGCTCACATTCTAATGGGGGACAGGGGAGATGTGTGAGTCAGGTGGCAAAGAGCACTAAGAATGAGAGTGAGTCAGATTCCCTGTCCTGGAAGGGTGAGCAAAGCGCGTGCTGTGGGCAGCTTGCCGTTTATGTGAAGAGCTGAAAGAAGAGCACCGAAGCCAGCGTGCCCGTGCGTGGGCTGATGGCTGCCCTTGGGAGGCTGAGGCCGCGGGCTCCGGGCCAGTTGAGGCTACACAGCGAGCTCGAGACCAGCCGGAGCTGCACTGCAATACTGTCTCAAAAGCCTAAAGGAGAAAGAAAGAAAAGGGACCAGCTGGATGTCAGAGATGATCGGGTCAGGATCAGGGGGCCACCCGGGGCTTCGGTGGTCAGAAATGGGGGGGCACTGGCACGGTCAAGAAGATAGGAGAGAGAAGGCCCGACTGAGGAGTGCCAAGCTGCTCACAGGGGCTCTCAGGCACACGAGCACGGTGACAGAGTCGGACTCCTGAGCGCAACCTCCCGGGCCTCCACACTGAGGGCTCAGTGCGGGCAGGAAGGACAACCTGGGGAGACTGCAGGGGACACTGCAGTGATTGGAGAGGCGACAGGTGGGGACCACGCTGCCAGTGGAGCGAGTTGACAAGCGGGCAGCTTGCAGACACTTGAGAGAGCTTTGGGGCCTGACAGATGGCATTTGGGAAACTGAGGTACGGGGGAGGGTGTCAGCCTGTCTGGTCCAACAGCCAGAAGGACGATGATCCTTCGAGGAGCTGCAAAGCAGGTTTGAGGGCACAGGGAGCTTTCTGTGTGCTGTGTGAAGGTGAAGGTGATGGCCATGCAGCCCAGAGGACACGTAGAATGCACATTTGGGGGTGCACAGTGGGAATTCCAGGTGGTGCTCTGGCTGGAGATACAGGGGGCAGAACATTGCCCCCCACCCCAGGAGCTATTGAGTGCACTGAGCCCCGTGGACCAATATGCTTTCACATTAGCTGTCCACCCAGTCCCCTCCACACATGCCTGGGAGGACGGAGAGAAGGGGGACCAGTGCAGGGTGCTGGGGGTGGGTACATGGGGTCGAAAAACCAGGAGGCGGTGAAGGACACGGGGATGGTGCAGCCAGCGGTTGAGGCAAATGAGGTGTAGGAGGACCTCTGCAGGTTCGAGCCCAGCCTGGACTACAAGGTGAGCTCAAGGCCAGCCTGAACTACATAGTGAGGTCCTGTCTCAAAAAGATAAAGAAAAGGAAAAACATTTGTCAAAATCAATTCTCCTATATAATATGACAGGAAGGAAGAAAATTAGAGATTTTGGTAAGCCTTAGGAGACAGGACAAAGTTTGGATGCTGGTCTAGCTTGTGCAAAAATACGAATGTTGAAATGTGTGATTTAAATGTGCAACTTGGCCGTGGGTGGGCGAAGCAGTTGTGGAATCCAGGCCAGGAGGGTGAGTGGCTTAGCATCCCTGGCTTTCTCTGGACCAGCATAGAAGGGAGGAGCTCATCTGTTCTTTCTTTTGTTTGCTCAAAGACCTTTGGGAGTCATGACTGTCAGGTGGTTTTTACAAAGACATTTGGAGCCTGGTGTGGTGTGTGTCTGTAATCACCAGCACTCTGGGAAGCTGAGGCAGGAGGATCTGAAGCCTGGATTCAATCCCCAGTACCCAAAGTAAAATGAACAAGCAGAAAAAGGGCTTCTAGAGGGCTAGGGATATAGCTCAGCAGTATAAGTACCTATCTGGCAAGCACAAGGTCCTGAGTTCAATCCCTGGTATCAGAAAAAGAGGGAGGGGATGAGATAGCTCAGCGGACTAAGTGCCTGCTTAGGCAAGCACAGGGACCAGGGTTTGATCTCTGGCACCATATGCTGCTCCTCCCCTGCCCGAGGTGCACTGAGCCAGCCATGGGGAGACCAGGCGTCGTGACGCATGCCTATAATCCCAGCACTGGGGAGGCTGAAAACAGGAGAATCACTATAGGTCTGAGCTGCTGAGCTACGTAGTGAGACCCTGTACCAAATACATAAAAAAAGGGAGGGCTTCAGGACCTCTTTCTGCTTGCCCTGTCCCAAGCAGAATCCGGGCAGCACTTCCTGGTTGCTCTTTTCATCCTGAGTCTGTGATCTACAGGTGTTCCCACCGTGCAACCCATGGGGGCTGGAGGTGGGAGGGGGGTGGTGGGCATACGGACTGCTTTGCACGGTTTGTAAGAATTTCTCTCCCTAAGTTGCCCCTGTGTGCCAGGTGCCATGATAGGTGCTGGGCAAATGTAGTATCTAATTCTTTCTGACTTGAGGTTTTTGAGACACAGTAAGCTCCTCCCAGCCAGAGCAGAGGCCTCTGCGCTGTGTGGAGCCAGGCGGGCCTCTCCTGTCCAGGACGATGCAGGCGGAGGCGGTTGGTGAGCACGTGGTGCAGGCTCAGTGCCCTGGGCAGGTTTGGTGACCAGCTCAGCCTGGTCCACCAGTTTGGGACAGGAGGGCAAAGAAGGTGGAGACAGTGTAGGCAGAAGTCTCAGCCCTACCCAGAGAGCTCAGCTCAGTCGACGGTCCTAGCACTTGGGAGGCTGAGGCAGGAGGATCGCCTCAGGTGTCTGGTCAGCCTGGGCTACACAGTGAAGGGAAGCCCTTGTCCCCAACAAACGAACAAAAACAAAACAAATACATGTATTAAGAAAATGACCAAACCAAACCAAAACAGAGCTCAGCCCAACCTGGGCGGTGGTTTCATGTCATCTTCTCTTTTGACTACAGTGCTCAACTCCCCCCAGCAGCTTCCTGGCTTTCTAAAGCCTGTTTTCCTTGTTCTCAGGTCCCTAGGCTGAGAGCCCTGAGCAGTCTCCCATGCAGACACGCCAGGCCGGTGGCAGCAGAGGAGACTGGCAGCACCTTCCTGGACATGGCCCCTCCCCCACCCTGCCTCCCTCCCCACCCCTGGGGTGGGGGAGGAGGCTGGAGCGCGGAACAGATGCAGCCACATGGTGGCAGGGGCAGAGGATCAATTTGGTCCTCACAGTGTGGGTGGGGACCAACTCCCAGGTGCAAGCAGCAGGGCTGGGGCCAGTGTCCGGGTCAGGGGATATGGATGGGGGTTGGGGACTTCACTTGTAACAAGCTGGGCTTTAGAAGAAGGCTGGGGGAGGGGCGAGCCCAAGGCAGATGGGAGCAATTTCTTTTTTACGTAATTCTTTAATCCTTTTAAATTGTTACTGTTACTAGTATGTAATTTTCTTAGCAGTATGCAATGGTGACATTCCTTCTGCGCAGTTGGATCAGGTATGAAATGGCTATTAATTCCTTGTTGTTGTTTTCGAGACAGGGTCTCACTATGCAGTTCCAGCTGGCCTTGAGGTTGCTTTGTAGCCCAGACTGGTCTTGAATTCACATGATCCTCCTGCTTCAGCCTCCTAAGTGCTGGGAATGCAGGCGTGCGCCATCATGCCTGGCTTTTAGTTTTTATTTTGAGACAGGATCTCACTAAGTTGCTGAGTTGCCTGGGCTGAGGTTGAACTAACAGTTCTCCTGCCTTGGTCTCCCGGAGTGCTAGGATGATAGGCCTGGCAGGGGACACTTGACCAGAACCCCATCTGTACCCCTAGCCTGGACGGGTGGTGTGCAGCTGTGCAGACCACAAATAATGGGAGGAACCCATGTGTTCCCTGGGCCTGGCACCGGGCCACTCCTATCTGTCCACACCAGACACCAAGACAACTACAATGAGCAAACTCGGCTCATGCGCCTGAGGCAGCCACCACCCACCGGGCAAGAGAAACAGGCGGGGCGGGGTGTGACCTCTGCACGCAGGAGGGTGATGGTGCGTGACCTCTGCATGCAGGAGGGTGACCTCGGCAGCTCGCTCGTGCCGGGCACTGCCCCAGGCACTTTCCACGGTAGAAAGAGAGGAGGTCCAGTCACAGCTCGGTGGCCCTGGGGCAGCTCGTGTTCAAGGGCTCTCAGTCTTGGGGACGAGGTCTTCCAGGGGAGTCAGGGTTTTCTCTGCATCAAGAGGGCTTCCCAGCTTCTCCCAGCAGCCTCTGTGGCTGGCACTCTCACACCTTCCTAGCCCACAGCAGCCCTCCACCCCTGCAGCCCATCCTGGGCCTAAAGCCCTCAGAGAAAGCAAACACTTGGATGAGGCAGGAGGCCTAGGGCTGAAGGGGATCAAGGCTGGAGGTGGTGCAGGTGCACCCGGACCCTGAGGACACCCTCCCTGGGATGGGATGGGATGGGGCTAGGCCAGAGGAAGATCAGATCCGGTCCTTCTGGAAGCTCTCCTATAGCAGGGACCCATTACCGGCTTGCTGGGTGAGCCCTGCCCACACCTGGCCAGCGCCCTGATTATTTATTCGAAATTCCAGTTCAGTGGTGCCCTGGTTCTGCTGTGCTTGTTGGTTTTTGGTCTGTGGCAACTGTACTGGGGGCAGGGGCCCGGCTTTGCTGCCTTCTTGCCCTGTGGTCCTTCCTGAGGCTCCAGAGAGTCCTCCCTGGCCTCAAGGGTCACATCATCGGTGCCCACTAATGATGAGCATTAGTGTTCCTAAGCTGAGGTCCCCTAGCAAGAAGGTGCCAGGTCAAGAGCAGCCTCCACACAGAAGCTTGAGGCCCCCTGGTCCCCAGCTGCTCCTGGTGACTGACAGCAGCTCACGGTGTTTGGGGTCCAGAGTGTGGTGGGCGCTTGTCACCTGATACCATGCTCACTGGAACTTCTCCGTGTTGCCGCTGCAGGTGTCTTGATGGTGACACACACAGGCTCTGCCGTCCTTCTGTTTTTTAAAATTTTTAATTTTTTTGAGACAGGGTTTTATTCCGTAGTTCAGGCTGGCCTTGAACTCAAGGTGATCCTCCTGCCTCAGCCTTAGAGGGCTGGGATTTCAGGGAGGCGGCCCTTCCTCCAGCTGGTTCCCTCCGGTTGGACCACTGTCCTCCCGCTGACTGATGTCAGGCCATCTTTTTTTTAAATCTTTATTTTATTTTATGGCTGGCTCCCCCTGCCTTCGGGGTGGGGCTGGCACAGCATGTGGTACCAGGGATTGAACCATGGTCCCTGTGGTCCCTAAGCTTGCCTTAGCAGATGCTTTAGACCACTGAGCCATCTCCCCTGCCCGATGGGCCTCTTGCCCTCCCTCTGAGCAGCCCCTTCCTGTCCCTAGGCACTGGACCTGGCCTGCCTCTTCCTCCCCTCGTGCTTCAGTGCTGCGCTCTGTCGGCCTCTGCTCTCTGCTTCCAGGACTCAGGCTCCGAGCAGGCTCATCCACTTTGGCTCCTGCTGTATTCCCTGCACCTCACTCAGAGCCTGGAATTCATGCATTCAATCCACTTTAGAGATGGAATGGCAGTAGCTCTGCCGCATGCTTCCGCCTGCTTGATGCTCTTGGAGGCAGACACGACGCAGCTCCATGCGGTTGAGCAGCTTGCCCGAGGTCAGACAGCTCGTGGGCAGCAGCGCTGCCCGAGGGCCTGATTTCCCTGGGCACTGGTTCTCACAGGGCTCCTGTGCCTGTGACCCTAGCAGCTGCTCCTCTCCGGGGTGTCATCTGCTCCACGTGGCACCCCTCCTGCTCAGCCGCTGCTTGGTGCCATCACAGTATTGTCACAGCTGCTGGGAACCAGCAGCCCCCCACAGGGCTCTTCCCCACTGTCCTCCCACCCATAGGCCTTGGCCACTACCTGAGGCTTTCGTGGGTACCTCGCCTGTCAGATCCAGGCAAAGTGGGGGATGCTGTGCGTGATGAGGCCAGCTTCAGTCTGGCGAGGGGCTGCTCCCGTGGTTGCCCTGCAGGCGCACTCCCAGGCTGCCAGGTGTGCTCCATGCGAGCCCAGGCTGCAGGATCAGCTGTGCCCCTCCCCCACCCACTGGGGACCCCAGGGTGCTGGCCTCATCCTGGGGAATGCTCCTCCACCCTTGTGGAGGAACAGTAGAGGTTCACAATAGAAAAGAAACCAGGAGACTTGTGGCTTAGTTCACACCTGGACAGAAACATGTCACAAATATAAAGAATTATGTCATAGTTGGAAACTGAGCTTTGACTGTCCTCACCCAGGCCCCTGAAGGTGTTCTGTGGACAGGTTTGTGTGGAGCAGAGCATGGTGGGAAGTTCTATCCAATCCATTCATCCATCCATCCATCCATCCATCCATCCATCCATCCATCCATCCATCTTTCTATTATTTCAAGTATTTTTGGCGCTTCCCTGCACCAGGCACTGAGCAAATCGCTACCAGTCCAGCAGGAGCGGCACTGTGCCTTCTTGTGCCTCAGGGACTCTGAATTCCCTGGGGACCAGCGGTCGCCTTGTTCACCCTCAGCTGGGCTCTGGATTGCCCAGGGTGGGGGGAGTGGACTGGCTTTGCAGGTCCTGAAGGGAGGGCTGCTGTGCGGTTGCATCCTCAGCTGGCTCTGGTGTGGGCCGGCTCGAGGCTGATGGTGAGGATCACGGAGTTTAGTGCGGGAGGGGCCCTCTACCAGCCGCGCAGATGGGGGGGCGTGAACTGAGGGCTCTGCTGGGACCGGGCAGGTTGCTCGCTCGCTGAGGAAGGCGGAAGCGTCCTGGTTTGCAGAGCATGTAGGAGTTTGAAGAGCTACAGAAGGCAGAGGAAATAGGGACCCACATACTTTCCATGGGAGGGGGAGGTGGTGAGTAACGTGATCTGTATGCGTCCCTCGGTCTCTCTGGTTAATCCTAGTAGCCACTTTGTGTTTCACAACCGATAGGTCAAAATTCATTCAATCCACGCATCCGTGTTTGAGAGAGACCAGGTCATTTACAGATGAGAAAAAAGGAGGTTTGGGAGGTGTAAGGACCTGCTGAGGGCAACACGGAGAAGGGGCGGTGGGACCAGGGACCAAAGCTGACAGCGGCTCTGTAGCTAGCCCCAGTGCGAGGAAGCTGCGTTTGTCTATGACAAGACACCCTTCAGCCGGTCGGCACCTCTTCTCCAACAGTGAAACAAATTAGCAGCAAATACCAAACTAAACCATCTAATATTACCTGCCTTCCTTTTTGTGGGTGGGTGGATATAACACAGATTGAAGTTTACAAACCTCCACTGTGCAGCCAGATGGAGTTTTAAACCTTGTGCCAGCTGAGTGTCTTGCAGCTCTGGGAATTGAACCCGGAGACTTGGCATGAGCTATATCCCAGGCCTTTACCTGTTTGCTTGCTTATTTTGAGACCGAGTCACTAAACCACCTGGACTGGGCCCGCACTGGCCATGCTCCTGCCCCAGAACACTGCTGTGCTGGGACGGCAGGTGCGCTGCGCCATGCCTGGCCACGCCAGTGCACCATCATGGGCAGTGTGGTGGATGAAGAGGCTCTGTCCTTGTGAGTGGACTGAGGCTCTGGCATTAGAAGGCAGGGCCCAGTGAGAGGTGGTGGCCAGCTGGGGGCCCCTGGGGTGCGCCTGCGGGAGGTGTGTCTTTTGATGGCACTCTGCTGCTCAGCTGCCACAAACTGAGAACTTTTGTGGTACCACACTCTTCCTCCATGGTGCCTTGGGGCTGGCCATGAACTCGATCCCTGGAACCATGTGGAAATCTCCTTTATGAATCTGTGGATGTTTGTATTTTGTGCCAGCAATGGAAAAGCTGACCAATACATATATACATCACACACACACATACACACACACACACACACACACACACACACACACTCACACTATTAGAACCTTAACCAACACCAATAGTCAGAGCATTGCAGCCGAGGGTTTCTCATGAGCACTTCCCCAAAATTATGCCTCTCTGTGGCAGAAGTAGTGGCCGCAGCTCAGTCTGCCGGAACTCCACCTTCCTAGAAAGGAGATTCTGTAGGAAATACCCTCTGTCTGACTTCTTTTGCCTGGTAGTCTGTCTGGAGATTCATGTTTATGGCGGTGTGGGCCAGTTTTTTTAATTGCTGCATAAAATATATATAATTAGCACATTAATGCATTCTTTAAGTGATGGGTGTTTGGTTTTTTTTTTTTTTTTTTCCTGTTTGGAGCAAATTTGCTGTGACCACTTGTGGCCGACTGGCTGCTCGTGGTCAGCTTGCAACACCCAGTTGAACTGAGTCAGCGCGGTGCTGGTGTGGATTGTTGCCAACAGCAATGCAAAGGAGAACTGGAGGGGAAGAAGTGCTGCTGATCCTCCTGGAGGGGCTGGCCGTGCTGGCTCTCCTGAGGCGCGCTCAGCTGTCCTCACTGCGTGGGGCGGGGGGTGGGGACTCAGGACCTGGTCATTGTGGGGGGGCTCAGAACCTGGTCGTTGAGGACAGCTGTGGCACTCTTGGGGGCAGCTCCGGTGCTTACCTCGAGCATCGCTTCCTGGCTCCAGTGCAGATCCCTCAGCCTGCGGCTGGCATGGAACCTTCACCCCGCTGGTACCGACCTTCTAGCTCCTGCCACTGACCTGTGGACCTCCTGAGCACAGAGCCATGAAGCAGGCTGCACCAGACATGGCCGTGGGTCCTAGGCCTTCGGTTGGCGGGGTAGGGGGCATTGTCATGGGCTCTGGGTCTTCATCTGGACTCGTGCGTGGCATCATCATGGGACCCAGGCCCTCAGCTGGATTATTTGGTCTTTAGCATGTGACAGACTTCCTGCTCTCTTCTGTATTTGATTCTTTGCATACTACTATAAAATGACCCTGCAAGCTAGTGTCCTTGCTGTTTCCCTCGCAAGCCCTGACCACGGCACCCAGCTCCTGCAAGCATCTTTGGGAAAACAAAAGCACTACTTTCTATCGCATACCAGCCGTGGTCCTTCTGGGTAGAGCCGGGGTTAGCCCTGCTAGAGTGCCCAACATCCTTGCCAGTGGTACCAGCGTACCCTTCTACTGGCAATACAGCAGCAGCCGGAGGATTTTCAAAGTCAGGAATAGGGTATTCACTCTCCAAACTTCCTGGCCATTTCCGACCAGGTCGGACTGGAATACTGGGTATTTGAGCCCCACTGCGCATGCCTCAGTGAAAGCTCACAGACCTTAGGTGTCTGGGATTCCCGTGGACCTGGGGTGGAAGGCAGGGTTGGCCGGCGCAGGGGTCTGTGAGGGGCAGGGCTTCTCCACAGGTCTGGGGAGACAGTGCAGGTATGTAGGGAGCTGATCCATGGTGTCCCAGTGGGTGGTACTAGTGTCCTGGTGACACCTCTAATTTGCCTACAGGTGCTAGGTGGGCAGGGCTGTTTGCGCTGGAATGAATGGCTGGGTGGAGACTCCGCCTACAGCACAGCCCCATCCTGCTCCTCCCGCTGAGGTCCCCTCCCCTCCAGCTTCCTCCCTCCCCTGAGAACTGAAACTTGAGGAGACAGGGTAGAGGAGTGGTAGCCCAGCATGACGCTGGTCCCATTGAGAGGATGGCACTCTCATAGTCTTAGTGGGGTTTGTGGAGGGCAAAGAGGAGGGAGAAGGGAAGGCCTCTTGCTGACTGACTTGATGAGGTGTCTTGCAGAGACCCTGAGCTCACTGGTGCCACTGCTGAATCTGTAACATGACTG
>PVKN010007419.1:0-26682 GCA_004027915.1 Capromys pilorides | reverse complement strand
CCAAGTGATGCCTGCTGCCAATCACAGTCAGATAAAGTACTTCTGAAATAAGCTATGCCCTGGCTTTGTAAGCTCAGCCTTTACCCTGATGAGGAGTAGGGGCCGGAATGTCTTCCTCAGTAGACATCAGATGACAGTGTCAGTTCCTTTCCTCTCTTGATCATGTGTGTTGGGCTGCAATTAGTCCGCATCATGAAAATATTTTCAGCTCACTGGATTTTTAAAAGAGAAGAGAGCGCTGCACCTCCCACCTCGCCAAAGGCTACCTCGTGCGTGCGAGTCCCCGTTCCCCTCCTTCCCTTGCAGTTCTTTGCGTAACTTACAGAACTCACTTCCCAGAAATTTCCTGGAAGGGCGCACTTAGCTAGACGGAGGTGACTACGCCCTCCGCAGCTCTGTCCAGCGTCCAGGCTTGCCCCAGCCGAGACCCGAGAGCCCAGCCTCCAGCTACGGGCAGCTCCATCAGATCGCCACACAGGGCTCTGCACTCCAGCGTGGCAAGCCAGGGACGAGCCGCGGCCTGAGCGAGGTAGGGCCACAGAGCAGAGCGATGGCTCACCCGCTCGTGAGGCCAACGCGATTGCTGCTACACTGCCGTAACTTATTGGCCTGTGCTTCTTCTAGGAAATCATGGAACTGCAGCGAAGCAAAAGCCGTCTCCGAAAGAACTCGAACGGTAATGGAGCCTAAGAGCCTTGTCAGGCCCGCACAGCAGGCGCCCCGCTCGGGGAAATGGGATTTGAGGCCCCGGGGAGAGAGGAAAAAGAATTGCTTAGGATGCTCATGCTGTCATTCATTTATAAGCATCTATGAAGGTACTGCACATGGGCGTAGGCACACACCCGCACATACGCACACACACACGCATGCATGCACACCAAGAGCTTAGTAAATGGTATGTTGTGTCCAAGAAAGGAAAGGGTAGGAACAGCAGGAGCAGGTTGGTTGGCAGGCTGCGCAAAAGAAGACAAATATACCCAGCGCGCGGCATGCGAGCTTGGCTGCGGGCTGGGCAATTAGTGCTTCTATTTACAGCAAATCCCTGCACCAGCCATCGCGAGGGAAACGACAGCTACTTTGAAACTGTTTGGTCCGAATGCAAAATTGAACCAAGGTGGGTTCTAAAGCTGATTAACTAGCTAATGCTTTTTCTTTTTCTTTCTCTCTTTTTTTTTTCTTCCTGCTAATTGCTGAGTATATTTCCAATTTCTGGCATTGATCTGCTGGCTTCTAATTCGGGGCACGAGTCTAAAATATTAATCCACAAACTTTTCATTTTCTTTATTGGTCAATACGACTCATGACAAATTGCACGACATAAATTCTTTATCTTAATGCTTCCCTTTTTATTTTTTTATCTGATTCTGCCATCTATTTTATGTATTTGAGCCCCTCCCTTCCCCCACAGACTACATTTTTATCCTTTCTGCTGCTAAATGTTCTGAGAGCAGCATCAGTCAGAAAAATGAGAATATGAATAGTGGAGATTAATAGACAGCACTTAAAGCCTCCGGGCTCAGGAGAGCGAGAGCGCTGTGCGGGAGACTGGAAACAGGGGCGCTGGGAGGCCGATGCGGCTGATGGCTTTTCTAGGAGCATCCCCAAAACTTTATTGACAACATGCCTTTCTGTAGAGCAAAAGCTGCTTGTACCAAGATGCCAACAACCCGTTGGTTTACTGAAGAGAGAGACACGGCCCCTGTAGAGCAGGTAGCTGATCCAGGCACAGGGCCTGCCCCTGTAGTCCATGCCTTGCAAGCGTGGGCTGCACTCAGCTCGGCTTTGCAGAGCTGTTCATAGCGGTTCTTCCAGCAGCCAGGGCCGTGACGCCTAGGTCCGTAACAAAATTCCTTTCAAGAAGACATTATTGACATTAGTTTAATTACAATGTCATGTGCACTATGTCAAACAATTAAACTTTGCCCAAAGGAAAGGCAAGTGCACTACAGGAAATTGTACTTCCTTATTTCTAAAACCAATATTGTCCACCCTGAGAACAGGAACCAACTAAAATAAAAATTTCTGTGAAAAATTAATCAACCACTTAAATAAAAAGATGTAAGTGCTGGCCAAATAGCTCAGCGCATTAAAACGCTTGCTTAGGCAGAGCGCAGAGGCAGGGGTTCAATCCCCTGGTGTGCTGTGCGGGTCCTGCCCCTGGGTGTGCCCCTGGGTGTGCTGAGATGGCAACTGAGACTGGATGTGGTGGCACACGCCCGAGATCCCAGCGCTTGGGAGGCTGAACACAGGAGGATCACTATGAATGTGATCTACATAGTGAGACCCTGTAGACTCTGTACTAAATACATAAAAGAAACATATATCATGGTGATATAAAAGCAGAGATATTTTTTAAATTCTACTTTTTCTCATAATAATTTATTAAATTATTTATAACATACAATCCAGAAGAATTAAACTTAGAGATATCTTGAGGCATAAAGAGGGAAATCAATATCATTTCCTAGAATCTCAGACCAAGCCCTACAGGATCCATAAGATTATAAAGGTGAAAAAAATGACACTCGAAGAGGCCAAGTTTTCCCTCAGATGACAGAGAAGACCAGGTGGGGTCCGGAATAGCTGGCCTAAAAGCCGTTGTTGCCTGTCTGCCTCGATGCCCTGTACTCAGTTCTCTTCTCTTACAAAAGCAAACCTCTCAGATCACAACGGCTAGAGAACTATTCAGGAATATAACACTCATTTAGAAAAGTTGCTCTTCTGCATAAATCAAATTAATTATTCAGTGAGCCAAGGATGCTCACTTACACAGTGAAAACTCATTTGACAAATAATTATAATGTTTTGAAAACAAGTTTATCATTGTCTTCTTATGTGCAGATACATTTTGTAAGATGGGCCAGCATAACCAATGCAAGCATGCTATACCATAATTCTGAGCAGTTCCTTGGACGCAAGCATAACACCAGGAACTTACTAGAAGTAGCTAATTGTATTCAAGGTGTTTTTGTAGCAGTGGTGGTAGATTTGCATTAAATCATCCTGTCACCTTTCTTTCACCGATTCCCTTGGGACGAGTGCGTACATTCGCCAGGACGTCTAAGATTGAGAGCATATGCAAGTATTGCAAAGTGAACCAGGCCACCAGGGAGCTGTACCAGTGACCTTGGCCTCATTAGTAATGTGCTCAACGTGACTAAGCTGGCCAGCTGCATTTTCTTAATTCTGAGTACATGTTTATTTGGTAAGTGTGTGTTTTAGTCAGGGTTTTACTAGAGGAACAGATACAACACAAGCCGTGCCAGTCCCAGAGTCAGATGGGGAAGTGTGCTGAGAGCGTCTGCACACTGCCCACTGAAGGAGTCAGTCCCAAGGCTGTTATACTCACTGCAGTGTTCCATCCCTAATGGTCTCTACCAGTCTCTAACAGTCTCTAACGGTCAGCCATTGTGTCTCCAATGGAAGACAGAAGAATCTGCTACAGAAAGCTGAAGGATCCAATCTGGAGACTGAAGAATCTGTGCTGGAAGCCGGGAGATAAAGTCCAAGCTGACTGTGAAGACTGAAGTTCGTCCGCTGAAGTGAAATGCTGAATTCTTCCTCAGCCCCTTTTTGTGCTGAGTTGTTATGGGGCAGGACCCTCATAACCCACAGTATGGAACAGCCAGGCAATGCAGCCAAATTAGTACAATGTCTCAACCACCAGGCATCTATGAGGTTGACACAATGTATCAACCACTGCGGTGTGGGTGTTTTAACTTTTTTCAGCCTCTTGAAGACCCTTAAGTAGTTGTCAGTGTTAACTCATTCAACAAATTCTATTTGAACAGTTAAACTGAGCGAGTCTTGGCCCTTTGTGATTTGAGAGCAAGCAAGTAGTAAACACGGCTGTTGGTCATCAGGAATTGCAGGTTAGTTGAACGAAGGGAGATGGCGTAGACGCAAGGACAGCAATCCTGGGTAGCAGGGAAGAGCTTGGGCCTGGGGACAGGGCAACCTGCCTTTGGAGCACAGCTGCACTAGTTGCTGGCTACAGGACACGAGCTCCCAGTGAACCCTGCGTGGCCTTGACAGAAGGCCCATCCTCAGAATAGACCAGAATCTGAGGAGGGCCCATTCCCAAAGCCTTCCATACCCTGGCTTGCATAGAGAAAGCACCATTCGCTTGTAGCTTCCATACTGGAAACGGAGAGATAAAAATGAACATCTTCTAATCTTCTAGGATTATACTATTTGTCCAAACTAACAATCCTTCCAAGTGACCCATACTTTTCTTCTCTGTCTCTACAAGTGGTGTCACTACTATCAAGGCAGTTGCTGTCATCTCTACTGCTTTTTAGTTTTGTTTTGTTTTTTCTGTTTCACTATATTAGGGGCCTGGAGAGTTGGCTCAGTAGTGTAAGTACCTGCCTGGCAAGCACAGCGTCCTGAGTTCCATCCCTGGTGCTGCAAAACAAAGAAAAAGCTTTCCCAGGTTCACCATATTCTACATCTCAACCATATTTCTTTTATTTTTATTTTTTTATGTATTTTAGTACAGGGTCTCACAGACAGATTGGACTCGAAGTGATCCTCTTGTTTACAGCCTCCCAAGCACTGGGATTACAGGCACGCGCCACCACGCCCGGTCTCAGTCTCTGTCTCAGAGTACTCTGGGGGCGGGGCTAGCCAGCATGCCAGAGGTCAAACCCCAGTTGCTGCGCCTGCCTATGTGAGTGCTTTAGTCCACTGCGCTATCTGGCTGGCCCTTCGGCCACACTTCTTGCCACTTGTTTCGCTGAACCATGTTAGTCTTGCCACACCACCTGCTCAGTTTCACATCAGTTAAAATCCATGATTCCTGTGCTGGGTTAGTTCCTTCCCCCCCCATCTCAGCTGAGACAGACAGACAGACAGACAGACAGACAGATGACAGATAGATAGATAGATAGATAGATAGATAGATAGATAGATAGATTCTAATCAGTCCTCTAGGTAACTGTCCGCAGCACATTGCTATCAAGTCCTGATTTAGTGTTCAAAGCGTTTGCGTTGCCCACAGAGTACTTGTTAAGTAGCCATCGGTTCTATAAAACTCCCTCTATGAGTACCTCTATTGCCAGAAGAAAAGCTATTTTTCAATATTTGCCACTGGGCGTATCACAGAGCCCCAATGTGTCACTCCTCCCAACCACCCGGCTTCATTGGATCGATATACAGTGGGGTGTTACTCTAGCATAAAGAATGATACACTCGATTCTTTTGTAGGTAAATGGGTCCAACTCAAGACCATAATCTTAAGTAAAATAAATTAGACACACAGTTTATTTATTTATTTATTTTAATGTATTTGGTTGTTGCAGGGTCTCACTACACAGCTCAGACTCATGGTGATAGCCCTGCCTCCAGCCTCCCCAGCACTGGGATTAGAAGCACCTGCCACTATGCTCAGACTCTGGCCAGCTCAGCCTTCACCGGGCTGGGGTTGGCGCAGCACGTGATGCCAGGGATCAAACCATGGTCCCTGCACTTGTCTAAGTTTGCCTAAGCCCACACTTTGTCTGCTGAGCTATCTCGCCAGCCCCAGACACACCACTTTAAATACCACATTGTTTCTCTTGTGTAGGGGAACCCAAAGAGAAAATGAGAAACATAATGGAAGATGAATATTGGGCAGTAGGAGGCTCAGGCTATCTTACAGAGCCAGAATGCGTCTTCCGGCCTCAATCTTGCCTATGCTGCTCTCAGTCTGAGACAAGCCCGTGTCCCTTGTCTTCCAGAGACACTGGTCATTTCAGAAGATGCTCCCCGAAGTAGTAGAGCTTCCTGTGCCTGTCTACCCCCAATTTCTAGGCAAGCCCTCTGAAAACAACCGCACCATGTTACAGTGTCCAACCTGCATGGCCCAAGCCCCTTAGCACCGCACCTTTCACAGTGACGGGGTCGGGGACACGGGTCTACCGAGAACTGTCAGCCCCTGAAGCCTGTTGCCGTATCTCACAGCTGCCTCTCTGTGGTGCTTGGCAGTAGTCACCAGTTTTCTTTCTTTAAATCCCTTTTCTGTTGGGATCTATATTACTGCCCACTAATTTTACCTGTGGGCTTTATCTTCCTGGTTTCCTTTGTAGGAATCTCCTTTCCACTCTCACAATATTAATATTCTCACGTTTCACTTTAGTGTTTCCCCTCTTCATTCTTCATGTAATCTTATTGACTCACCAAATGTGCTCTCAATCATGAAATGCTCCTCCCAAGCTCAGATTTCTTTTCTATTATGAAGCATCAACAAAAGCCAAATCACTCAACCAAAAACAAACAAACCACTCACCACCTCTATATAATCTTCTCAGTTCACTTCTTAGAACAAAGTACCCTATGATGAGTGGCTCATAAAAATATGAATTTATTTTTCACAGTTCCATAACCCTGGAAGACTACAATCAAGGCACTGACTGATTTCATGTCTGGTCGGGACTCATGCTGGTTCAGAAATGGCTCCTTCTCTCTGTCTTCCCATAGTAGAATGGGGCACAGCGTCTCACTGATGAGGGCTGCACTCTCGTGACCTGGCCCCTCATGCCACAGGGGTCCACCTCCTAATACAATTGCCTTAAGGGCTAGGGTTTCAGCTCTGAATTCGGGAGGACACAGGCACCAAGACCATACTGGTCACTTCAGAGGTTCCCTAATCCTACGTGAATCTATAGCCTCCAAGCTCCAAATCCGCCCTTCACTGTCCTGTTGGTGAATTTTATTTTATTTTATTTTATTTTAATTTATTTTATTTTTTGGTGGTGAGAGTTGTTTGTCTGTTTTTTGTTTTTATTTTGTTTACAGCACCAGGGATCAAACTAAGGAGCTTGCACTTGCCAGGATGGCGCTTGTGCCCCTGAGCTATCTCCCTGGCCTGTGTGTGTCATGTATTCAGTACAGGGTCTACAGGGTCTCACTGTGCAGATCACACTCTTAGTGAGTCTCCTGTTTTCAGCCTCCCCAGCAGCGCTGGGATTACAGGTGCGCGAGCCACCACGCCCAGTCTCATTCTCAGTCTCAGCACGCCCCAGGGGCAGAGGCGGCATGCCCAGGATCAAACCCCGGCCTCTGCGCAGGCCTAAGCAGGTGCTTTAGTCAGCTGAGCTATCCGGCTGGCCCTTTCCCAGCCTGTTTGTGACCCTGAAGTGGCCCTGCAAATGTTTCTCCCTTTTTAGCCAGCCCAAAGTTAAGCTTGGTCGTGGAGGAGGGCAGAGGGACTCTGGAGGGACAAAGGACTTCTCTTCCCGACTCGTTTTCTCTTCCCTCTCTTCACCTGCCTCCTGCCTGGCTTGGAGGACATGTGCGCACGCTGGCGTCAGCCCCAGGAGTTTCAGCAGATGGCCGGGGAGTCGCAAGGGTGCGACAACGAGCCCGAGGAGGTCCGCTGTGCAGTGGCCTCCCCACAAGCTCCGCCAGGACGTCAAAGGTAATTCTGCAGCAAGTCTCACACACTCTGGGTGCAGGCCAGCCGCAGACGGCAGCATCTCGGCAAACCGCATCACCCAGTGGATGACAGAAGCGGCCTCTCCACTGAGACCAGTCGGCCTTGGTGAGGGGAAGCCTGCCCAGTGTGAGACAGGTCCTGCTGTTGGGCGCTCTCCTCACTGCTGGGAAGGGGCTGCTTACACCTGCCGTTCCCAGCTCTTCAGACCTCTCTTTACCCATGATAGTCATCGTCCTTTTGTCAGTTAATAATTCTGTGCATGAAAGTTCTTGTTCAAGTGCTGCATGGTTCCTGCCTTTTGACTAGATCGCAGCTGCCCCTTCCTCCAGAGCCATCTTTGTCTCCTGCGCTTCCCTCGGATCCAACGACTTCTGATTGTCCCAGCCTCTCACCCTGAGCGTAGGCCTCCTCATTCGTGGCTTGATTTTCTGGTATGCACTTCCCAACAAATTGCCTATTTTGTGCTTAGGCATTTTCTTGTATTCATTCTTTAACCTATCAGGAAAATCACTGCAGGATAGGCAATGGGTGTGAATTTTGATCCACCAGGTCTGAAGGGTCAAGTTATTTTTTTTAAAGCACAATTAAAACTGACTTCCAGCAGAAAGCCTTATCTGAGTTCTTATTCACTTTCCTTTAATCTCCCTGCTTTCCTGCAGGATTTTGTGAGTATCCCAAAAGCTCCACATCAATTAAAACACAGTCGCTTAAGAGAAAATCTTTACCAGATAATCGACTGACAGAGGATTAATAGGAAGGACATATAAAAACTCACCCAGGGTAACATCAAAAGAACAAGTGATTCAATCCATAAATGGACAAAAGACCTGAGCGGATACTTCTTAAAAGAAGACATGCAAATGGCTGACAAATATATGAAAAAAATGCGCTCTCTCTCTCTCTCTCTCTCTCTCTCTCTCTCTCTCTATATATATATATATATATATATATATATATATCCATTAGGGAACTGTAAATCAAAAGTACACTGAGGTTCCATCTAACCCCAATTAGAATGGCTATTCTCAAGAAAACAAAAATAACAAATCTTATCAAAGATGTATAAAGGTAGAAGGTGAGAATTAACTGTGGTAGGAATGAAAATTAGTCACTATGGAAGACAGTCTGAAAGTTCCTCAAAAACTATGACTAGACCCACCATGTGATGGGGCTACCCTAAAGGGGGCGGGGAGTGTACGTGAAGCAACTAAAGTCGTCGCACAAATTCTGCCTCCCTATGCCTAAGCAGCAGCATCCCGGATCTCCACTTGATGGAATCAGCCTAGAGCTCCATGAGCAGAGGGACAGACACAGACCATGTGACAGACACATGTGCGGTTACATGCACATTCACAAAAGTCAACCACCAAGAACTAAATCACGTCACTTGCTGGAAAAGGGGTGGATCATTAAGTTCAGCAAAATGAGCCACACTCAGGCAAGTAGTAGGTGTGATAGTTAAGATACACAGCAAGTTCCTCTTAGTTCATTGAGAAGAAAGTTTTGTGCTAATGCTTTTTTTGGACTTCAGTTGACCTCTGTATCTGAACAACTACTATGAGCATAACTAGGTGCAATGTGTCAATTTTTGTCACTCTCCCACTATTTGTTTTGCAACTTTAAAAAAATATTTTAAAGGCGTGTAGTAGGGAGGGTTGATGATATCAAAGCGTGTGTGGTGGGTTAGCTAAAGGGCAACTTGTAGCACCCAGCTGCACTGGATCAGCAAGGTCCTGGGCATGGGGGACCCCTGAGGATGGCTAGCAACAGCATAAAAGGAGTCCTGGGCGGGAGACGGTGTGCTGCTGCTGGCTGTCCTGGAGAAGCTTGTCACGCTGGCTTTCCTGATGTGAGCTCAGATGTCCTCATCATCGGAGGAGCTCCGGTCCTCACCGTCCCTGAGGATGGCCGCTGTTCTCGTCAGGGAAGCTCAGGCCCTAACCTGGCCATCGCCTCCTGGCTCCAGTGCAGGCCCCTCAGCCTCTGGCACAGACTTTCTAGCTTCCGGGACTGGCTGAGCTTGGGGCCGTCCCAGCCCAGATCCTTGACAGAGACCTGCACAAGACACTGCCGTGAGCTCTAGGCTTCCAGGTGGGCTTGTGGAGGACACTGCTGTGGGATCCGGGCCTCTGCTGGACTCTTGGGGTCTCTAGGGCACGGACAGGTCTCCTGTGCTCTTCTGCACTTGACATTTGGGGTGCCTGTTATAAAATAATCCTACAAATTATGTGTCCTATATTAAACCTATTTCCTTGCAAACCCTGACTACAACAGCATGTCCCATGGAGAGTGGTACCTAAGATCCATTCATTTAATGCAGTGAATATGCACAAATATATAATAAAAGTATAAATAAAATATGATCCCTTGAAGGAGGGTGGCACGGCTCGCTGAGCACACGAGTCCTTGCTGAGGTTGGCGGACCCAGCCTGCCCTGTTTCCTCTTCTGTGCCAGCTTCCCAGGACACCCGAGGGGCGTGAGATGCGTGTCCGCACTAGACCTGGATGCCTCCGTTCCTGTCTCCGGCTGGAGACCACTTGCCTCCTTCCTAGTGCCTCATCTTAGCAAGCTCAGCCTTTGTCCCAGCAAAATGTGTGTCTCCAGGCAGCGATACTTTTGAAATTAAAAACCAAAACTTCCCCAGGCACAAAACCACAAAATCCTGGCCGCCTTCTAGAAGGAGACAGCAGAGAAAAATATATGGGAAAAAATTAAAAATACTGCCTCACACAGGTTAAAGTCTTTTAGTTTGGGTTAAAAAAAAAATCAATGCTTTTTGTCTTTGTCCACAACTTTTGAATATAAGTTGTATCCTCCTAAGAGCTTCCTTTTATGTATCCACCAATCATCTAAAACTCTCAACACAATACTTAGCTTTCAGAAGCACAGTCACTCAGGCATTTGGTATTTTTGTTTCTTCCTGCAGCTCCAAGGCAACAAGGCCAGTCTGGCAGTTCGAACCTGGCAAGTCAAGACAGGCAAGCAGTAGCGAGGGAGGTCGCAGGAAGAAAACAGAACGGATCCGCTCCAGGCGCACCTACGTGCTTCCCATCCCCTGATGTTGTTTTCCCCTCCAGAACCTTCCTTCTGAATCGTCCATCTAAGAAACACCTAGATTTGACTTTATAAACTCGGGTCCCCCGACAGCTCTGCCGAGAAACCTGCAGTGGGTTCCACCCTGAGCCCAGCCGTGCTTCATTGTCCGTCAGCACGTCCTACCGCACCACAGCCCCAGTGCTTGAGCTGAGTCTTAGTAGGATTAGGGTTTTATGTTTCTTTTCACTTTCCTGTTTCCTGCTCTAGTTTATAAATTATTTCAGGGTGCATGGGCACTCTCTCATCCCTGTAGATCAGAGTTAAGAAACAAATGGTTGGGGGCTGGCGAGATAGCTCAGTGGACTAAGCACCTGCTTTGACAAGTGCATGGACCAGAGTTCGGTCTCTGGTCCCACATGCTGCACTGGGCCTGCCCCAGGGGTGCACTGAGCTGGTGACGAAGTCTGGGTGTGGTGGTGCATAATCCAGTAATCCGGGTGCTGGGGAGGCTGAAACAGGGTGATCACCATGAATCCAAGCTGCGTAGTGAGACTCTGTACCAAACACACAAATGAAAAAAGAAAGGGTGGGAGGGAACAAATTGTTCTTCAATATCATGATGGTCATTGACATTACTAATTCCTTTGAGTTGCTACCAATAAATCAGATGGCAGAAATGCCCTGGAAGAATGTGCGGCTGCCTAAAGCCTAGAGCTGAGTGGTCAGGTGTTTTTCCACCCCAGAACCACACACACACAAATCTCCTCTTTAATCCCAAGTATGACCGAAAGCACTTAAGGACTGAGTCACTTAGCTGCTATTAGCAGCACTGCTGTGATCCACACTTGGGAGTCTTCCAAGTAGAGGGAAACACTGAAGGCTCATTTTCCACCTTTTTGGGTATGAGGCGCGCATTCGGGAATATACTTCAGAGGGTGGCCTGTCTGACAACCAACAGAGAATTTTGCCAAGGGCTTCCACGTTTCGGCTTCCAGAGTTGGAATTATTAAGCCTTCAGAAAGGAGGGATACTTTTCCCTTTAAAACAAGTTGTTCATACTATAGTTTCTGTGTATTTTGGCGGTCTGCAGAAACGCCATATGGATTCACAAAATGAGGTATATTCTTAAGAGCCAAAGAATAGCTCGCAATTCATACCATGTTAGCATGCAAAATGTGAGCTTCTTAGCAGGAAACAACAACCACCGAGCTGTCAAGTCGGCTCCGCATGTAGCCAGGACCCAGCCATGGATTCGGTGCTTGGTTGTTCAAAAGCAAGGCTACCCAAGCACGCTCCACTTTACACACAGCTGAAGTTCATGTTATTATTATTGTGCAAACTGCTTTCATGTTTTTGATAAAACAACAGTTTGGCCAGGTTCAAAACTTGGCTCTGTCACTTCTATTTTTAATTTTCTGTACTTGATGCAGGGACTTACTGCGCAGCTCGGGCTCGTAGTGATGCTCCTGTTTCAGCCTCCCCAGTGCTGGGATTGCAGGTGTGCACCACCACAGCTGGTTTCACTGGCTGGCTCAGCAGGCCTGGAGGTGAGGCCAGCGCAGCATGTGGTGCCGGGGAATGAACCTTGGTCCCTATACTTGCCTAAGCAGGTGCTTAGTATAGGAAGCCCCTCCTGGTCCTCATCTTGGTCCAAGAAGACTATATGTGTAATCCCAAAAATATATTATTGGAATCCCATCAAATTAATTCCAATCTACACTTGCAGTGCAACCCACGGTGAAAATAAAGACGCTAAAGCATATTAACAATTACGGGGAGCCAAGGGGGCCTTAAGTCCAGCCATGAGGATGGCTTTCTGGAACAGAGGCCGACCCAGGGCCACACCCGGGTTTTGCTCAGTGGTGGAGGAGAAGTGGCTTGAGGAGGAACAGCTGAGACCTGTGGGAAGTGGATGAGTCTGTGAGCTGAGCTGGAGAGGTGGCCTGCACTTAGCCCTGCCACCTGCAGAGAGAGAGGAGCTGGCTAGGTGGCCTGCACTTAGCCCTCCACATGCAGAGAGAGAGGACACGCAGACGAGGTCATTTGCATCACGCTGTTGAGACGGAATCTAACGTTTTGGCATCCGGTGCTTCAGCTCTGCTGTGTCATCTTCAAGCCCCAGGAGGTCACGGCCTCTATCTCGAGGCTCAGTCCAGCCGACAGTGGCTCTTTGTCTTGACCTCGAGCAGCAGGTGGGATTACTGGGAAACACAGGCTGTTTTCAGAGATCATGGCCGGCACCTCGGCTAGACCAGTGTGTGCTGCTTAAAGCCCACTGAAGGGATCAGGAAAAATCCTAGGCAGCTAATGTGCCAATCGATACAAGGAGCTAGGGTCAGGCTCAGCCAAAATGGACGCGATCGCTCTTCTTTTGAGGACAGCGGCTCGGGTGGCCCTCCACACCGAGTCATTGAGCTCTCTTGCTGGCCCCCTGTGTCACTTCGGATTTTATGTACCCACACTGTGCCTCCTCTTTTTCACCTATAAAACCCGGCGGTAGCAACCCACTGTGGACGGCTGCATCTCTAGTGAACAGCCTACCACGGGTCGCTTTCCACGCAGCCTGCCCAGCTCTGGGGACTTGGGAAACACCAGCGTAAAGCAGGCAAAAGCTCTGTGCCCTTAACAAGATTGAGACTGTCATTAAATGCTCGGAGCAGGGACTTGTGAAGGAAGCACGAAGCGAGCTTTTACGGCTATGACGACTACCATTGCCAGTACTATGATCAGAAAATAGGTCCTGGTGGGCAAGGTCGCAAGTTTCTTAGCAAGTTGTCCAGGATCTCGCTTCCCTGGGGCCTGCGACACCACGGCTGTGCTGGATGCAAAGTTTGGAGACCGCTGCAAGACCAGGTCAGATCCCGATGGTGGAGGGACAGGAGGGGAGCTTGCAGCTACCTCAGGAGGCTCCGTGTGAGATTTGGCCCTGGCAACTGAGTGTCGCGGGATGTGCTGTCCTCATGAAAGGGTGGAGACCTAAGAGACCTCGGCGTGGCTCCCGGAGAGTGAGCCGTCCTGGGAGATCTGCCTCTTGCCAGCCACGCTTCCAGGGAGGTTCTACAGTGGAGCCACGCGTGGTTCCTGAGCCGAAAGGGGGGCTTGAGAGACAGCTCCGCAGACCGCCCTGCCTCTGCATTCCCTTGGACAGCGCCCAGGGGAACAAGTCTTTCTTCACAGAGAACGACTGGCGGCCGCACCCCGCGGTTTGCTCGCCTTCTGCTGGTTTCGCCAGCGTTTTGTCTTTCCCTTCACAGCTTTCATGTCTCTTCCTCCTCCTCAGTGCTTGTTTTACATGCTCTCCCTGAGAAGCCCTTAATTACTTTTTAATAGACCGTAATTTTGGAGAACTTTATTAAAGTGATATTGTCAGATTCTTCTAAGCCTGTTTTTGAAGAAAGGCACAAGTACACAAAGCAAAGCCGCGGTGGTCCCTTCACACTGAGCGTCACTATATCAGCAAGCATCACACAGCCATGGTGGCTCCCACCCTCCCCCGGTACCCCATCACAAAGGACCTCATTGCTTCCAAGCTCTGCACCTCCCGGAGCCATGGAAGAGGCCCCTACCATCCACTCCGCCCACAGAATTCATTCAGACTTTGGACACTGGAAAAAGATGGCATCTCTCCCAGGACTCGAGGCAACCTCAGAAGAGCAATGCAACCAAAGACCCAGGGGACCCGGCAGAGGCTGAGCATCCTGGTGCCTTCCCTTCTGCAGACTTCAGAGATGCTCCGAGGAGTCCAGCCCTTCAGCCACCTGCCCCACCCCAGGAAGCTTGCCCGCAGTGCTCCTTGCTTCTCCCTTGCCAATGTCAGCAACACTGCCTGTCCTTCCCACTCCTTCGGGGGGAGGGGGGCTCTGGAGCTCTTCCCCACGGGCAGCAAACTTCACTGGCCCCCTCACTACAAGCCCTTCCACCTCCTGGCCTCGCCCTCGATGCAGAGTCAGGAGGAGCCATCAGGACCTTGGCAGCTGTCCTGACCTCCAAGGCTGGTGACCCTTCACCATCTTGCCTGGTCTTGGGCCATCTGCCTGTGTCCCTCACTTCTTCCTGTTCACTGAGGTCTTGGGCACACTCTCTCAGTCACTCAGAATCCTAATCCTAGGAAACGCCGTCTCCGTCAGAGCCACCCAGCCAGCCCTCAGCCACCTGACCCTTGAATGTAGTCAGCAGCCACAGAAGAACCAATTGCTTTAAATTACCAGGGTGGTTACATAGAGCCAGCTAGCTGTCTTTGCAAGTAGATCGTAAGCTCTATGAATGCGAAGACTTTTGTCAACCTTATTCTACTGCGGTGCCTGACATGGAGCAGATTTTTTCATTGTTTTACAATATTTAATAGTAATGTGCAACTGTGATGATATTCACCTGCACATTTTACATAATTTGACTACATGCTGTTTGGGTTAGTGTATTTTTTTAAAAACTAAACTAAGATCACAGGTTTTGTTTTGTTTTGGTGGCCGACTCAGCCCACCCTGGAGAGGGGCTAGCACAGCATGTCATGCCGGTGATGGAACTGCGGTCCCTGCATTTGCCTAAGCTTGCCCAGGCAGGAGCTTTAGTCCACTGAGCTATCTCACCAGCCCTGAGATCACATTTTACTTATGAGCTTTAGCTCAGCAGCATGGTTCCTGCCTGGGAATTTTAAAAAGCTGTGATGTACATGTGCAATGCCCTGTGATAGACACAATAAATAAAATGGCTTCACAGAGGCAAGAACATCTGATAAATCCATTAAATTCATGAGACCTGAGCAAGTTTTTACTCATTAATGGGACAGAGGTGGGTGCCAATCAGTCCACGGCTTAGCAGCCCTTAGCAACCCTTGCAACAACTAACAAGTGGCAACAAAGGCCCCGAGAAGCCTCCGCTCTCTCATTAGCATCATTGTTTGGCTGAACAAAAATGTATCTAGCAGGGAATTTCCAGAGAAGCTTTCCTGGTGGTGCCTGGTCATCCGCGTGCAGCAGGAGCTGCTTGGTAAATAAGTTGCGTTGCTGCCGACTCAGACAAGACCAAGCCTATTGAATGCCCTCGCTGGAGACCGCCCGGCCACGTATTGGGCACTTCCTGAGTTCAACCCCAGCCACATGGCACTGAGTGTATGACCAGGAGGAGAGGGAGTCATTTATCAAAATAGATTCGCTTGGCAAGTATTCTGGGGGCTGGAACTGCTGAGGCATTCGGATGCCACAAAGATAACAGTGAGATCACCGAATCCTTTAGAGTCGTTGGAAGAAAGCTATTGCTCAAACTTGCAATTCATCAATGGAATGGCTTTATTAATCGAGATACAATTTTAATTACAACTGTTAGAAAGTGCAGCTACAGTCAAGGGTGTTGGTGAGTGGTCATGTGAACTCATGTTTATGAGAGGAAACTGGTATTCAGGATTTCTGAGATTTCTGTTCTGATTTACATTAGTTGGCAAATATTTGGGAAAAGGTTCTGTTGTACAAAGAATACACACGCCACCTTCCTTACCTTTCTATGCAGCCTTCGGGAACAGCCATACAGAGCTCCTACAGTTAATTCTGTTTTTTAATGTTTTATTTTCTGGTCTTTCAAGGTAGGGCCTCGCTATACACTTCAGGCTGGTCTTCAACTCACTTGGTAGCCTATGCTGGCTTTGAATTTTCAGCGGTCCTCCTGCCTCAGCCTCCCAGGTACTAGAATTTTAGGCATGGCCTAAAATTAATCCTTATCCACTCGACATAAATATGTAGCAGCACAGCAGCTAACCACTGGAAAAATAGGCATTTGAATCAAGGAGCCTTATTCAGCAGATTTAACCAACAGTATCTCCACAAAGGAATTTTGCTGAGGTTATTAAATACATTGTCTTTTTAAACTTTTTAAATCTTAAAAACCACTTTATTCTTTTGTTCCATATGGGGTCTCACTGTGTAGCTCAGACTTCTAGGAGTCCTCTTGTCTCAGCCTCCCCAGTGTTGGGATTACAGGTGTGAGCCACCACACCTGGGTTCAGAACCATTATCTTTTGTATTTAGAATAATAATAGTGGATTTTGAGGCTGCACATGGTAGCTCACACCTGTAACCCCAACACTGGGGAGGCTGAAAACAGGAGGGTCACTACTGATCTGTGTAGTGAGACCCTGCAGACCCTGTACTAAAGACATAAAAGTAATTAAATAATAATAATATTAACAATGGATTTGTCCTGTTAAATGTTTTGTGAAGTACAGCATTTAACCAACCAGAGACCTTTGGTTATATAATCAACCTCTTGAATTCCATCGTAGAAGTCAAAAATGAATTTCTATAAAAGTACAGGGTGCAGGCAGGGAGATAGCTCAGTGGAATATGTGCTTACCTGGCAAGCGCAAGGTCCTGAGTTCAATCCCCAGTACCACAAAAAAAAAAAAAAAAAAAAAAAAAGAGTGCAGGGGGATTTTTAAGCAAAATAAGATACAATAATAATATCAGCCGTCATTTCTGGAGCCCTTTGTAGGTGTCAGGCCTTGTGCTCGGCTAGGTCCAAGCATAAACTTTCCCTGGGACAGGACGCTTGGGGAGTGCATGAGAAATGATGGGCAGCTAGCAGGGAACATTCGATTGCAAAATGGAGACATCGCCCTGGCTCTGCAAAACAGCGGGAACACGGCCGCATTCTTCAAAGCGGCAGCACGCTGTAAAGGTGTGATCGCAAAAATGCAAGCGGAGGCGCCAAGTCCATTTTCCCGCTAGCGCCGAGCGCAGTCTCTGCAGGCTGGGAGCGCGGAGCCCTGCAGGAGCGCTAGGAAGCGTCGGCGTGAGCCTCAGAGCGCCAGGCGCCGGCCCTGCTCTCCCCGGGCGGTTTCTCGGCAGCATGGGTGGAGTTCGCGACCAGCGTCCCTAGCGCAGCTGTGATGTTACTGTGAGGCACACACACGTGCGGGAAACAAAATAATTAAAAGAGAGAAACGAAATATAAGCCTCAAGGACTTTTAAAAGATTCTACTGAAAAAATACAACGAAAAGTACTCACTGAATAAACATCTTAAAACCTTGAACACAAATTTCAGATCCGTTATTCAAATGCCAAATCATACAAAGCCAACTCATAAAATACTATTCTGTAAAATAAATAAGACAAAAAATTACCTTCTTCCCAATAAAAACCAACCAACCATTATTACAATTAAAGACTAATTCATGCACTGATTTGATAATAAGATGTAAATAATGGAAACAAAATACATTCCATTACTTGGAAAACTCAGAAAAATAGGAGCTGCTGGGGCCAGCAAGATGGCTCAGAGGTCTAAAGCGCCTGCTTAGGAAAGCTTAGGCAACCACAGGGACGGCGGTTCGATCCCCAGCACCACATGCTGTGCCAGCCCCACCACCAGGGCAGGTTGAGCCAGCCATAAAAGAAGTAACTAAAGCTAGAAAAAGAAAATTGCGAGCTGCTAAGAAGAAGCTCAGGAGGACAGAGCACACCCAGTGAGCAGCAATGTGATGACTGGAACAGCAACAGCCCTCCCTAGTGTAGGACCCTGAAGGAACAGGGTCTGCAGGCACCACAGGCGGCCGCAAAGTGGAGAGGAACGCCAAAGGGAAGAAGGCACAGCTGGGATGCGGAGCTGAGCAAGGAGCAAGAGGAGGGAGGGAGAAGGAGGGAGAAACGAATCCACGGGCCACTGCCCAGCTGGCTTCGGCTGGTCTACCAGGAGGAGGTTGCTGGTTCTTTTCTTCTCTTCCTTTTCATTTATTTGTTTCTTTGGACCAGTGTTGCACGCCTATCCCTGGTAATCTGAACAGTTAACCTGAAGACAACAACATGCAATGTAACAACCATTGTTGGATTCTGATCATTTTGTGTAGTGAATTTCTGTATCATTTCGAATTGTTTGGCTTCTGTTTATTTATTTATTTATTTTATTATTTCTTATTCTCACCTTTTTTAAATCTTTTTTTTTTTTATTTATTTAGTACAGGGTCTATGGAGTCTCACTACACAGATCTGACTCATAGCGATCTGCCTGTTTACAGCCTCCCAAGAGCTGGGATTAACAAGAGCACGCCACCACGCCCAGCCTCAGTCGTCCTCTCAGTGCACCTCAGGGGTGGGGCTGGCACAGCAGGGACCAGGGCTCAAACTCCGGTCCCTGCGTCTGCCTAAGCAGGCGCTTTAGTCCACTGAGTTATCCAGTCAGCCCTCTATTACTTATTCTCTTAAAAAAAAAAAACTTAAATTAAAATAATAAAACAAGGGCCGGCCAAATAGCTCAGTGGATTAAAGCGCCTGTATGCAGGCAGGTGCCAGGATTCATTCCCCGACCTGCCAGGCTGCCCCCGCCCCCACCCCGGGGCACGCTGAGACGGCAACTGAGACCGGGCATGGTGACGTGCACCTGTGATCCCAGCTCTCCGGAGGCTGCACGCAGGCGGATCACTGTGAGTCCGATCTAGTAGTGAGACCCTGAACAGCCTGTGGACCCTTCCCTAAAATGCAAAAATAAAATAACAAATTAAGTAAAATAATAAAAAGAGAGAGAGAAAAAAAACCCACAAAGCTAAAAGTTGTTACCTGAAGGTACAGGTTAAGACGATGAGAATTGTGCAGGAGAAGCTCCGGGCTGCGGGTACGCTCAGGCACTCATGAACCTGCACGTACACGCCATGAATCACGCCTGCCTTGCTTGTCTGCGTGGCTTCCGTGACTTACCCTGGGCACCCAGGAACTTTCTTAATTCAGGGCTCAAGAGTCCAGCCCAGAGGGTGTCTGCAATCCTATCGACGGCTTTAGAAAAAAGATGTCGTAACAAGAGTCACACGCAACAACTTACGAACACTTCTCAGCATATATCAACGCTTCCCTTAAATTTCTCCAGGAACAGGGACTAGTCTTTTTGAATGGCAGAAACAGAAAGGGGGTGTCCTTCTCCCTCCTTGTAGTTTGCCTTTTGGGGACACAGGGCACAGAAGTATGTTTTAGGAGCCGGGCGTGGTGGTACACGGTTGTAATCCCAGCACTTGGGAGGCTGAGGCAGGAGGTTCAGTGCAAGTTCAAGACCAGCCTGGGCTATAAAAGTGAGCTCAAGGCCAGCCTGAACTGCATAGCAAGACCCTGTCTCAAAAAGACGAAAAAAGAAACAGTATCTTTTAGGGTAGTAAGCACGAGGACACTTCCGCAGACAGGGCTTAGCCTTTCTTTAAGGAGACCCAGAACATTAGGCTTTGCGGGCTGAGAGACACAGAGGAGGACGACACATGAATACCCGAGAGAACACATACTTTCACAAGAATTGTTTCAGCAAACTTCAAAGGAAAGTGATAACAATTGAGTACAATATTTTTAAAATACAGATCTATTAAAGAGAAGTGGGAAATAATTCACTTCCCTGGGAGCTCGACGTTAGAGCTGCCCATTGTCAGGTTAATTACAACTATTAATGTCTAAAAACCAATCTCCGCTCCCTCTCTTTAGCCCTACAAAATCTGATGCCCAGGTTGAACCTTCAGAGCAGTGTAGCAGGGCTATGACGTGACAAAAATGGAGAAGAAAGGAAGCAAGGGTCAGGGCTGGCAAGGTAGTACAGTGGACAGAGCGCCTGCTTAAGCAAATTCAGGGACCGTGGTTCGATTCCCGACGACACACACCGAGCTGCCCCCATCCCCAGGCACGGCTGAGCAGGCCCCCAGGTGTGGGCACGGTGGTGCACATCTGTAATCCCCACGCTGGGAAGGCCAGATGCAGCAGGATCACTATGAGTCCCAGCTGCGTAGTGAGACCCATACCTAATACATTAAAGAAAGCAAGCCAAGGCCAGCAAGGTGGACATCGTGGACTCACATTTTTTCTCAAATGCCCTTTTATTCTTCCTTATTTCACTTTATTTTTTAACTTTTCTTTAGTTGGCCAAAGGCATCTATGTACCTCGGAGGTGGATTAAAATTATTTAGCAGAAGTAAAAATAGAAAAATTTCTATGTTTATTATTGACTACCAAAATAAACTATTTAATTCTCGAGATCATGGATTGACGTTAAGCACAATTAAAGAAGTTAAATACACACCGACGGCCAGGGCTGCCTGTTAACTTCCTTTATAAGCACGAGGAAGGTGGTTCAGGACATGGCTTAAGCGAGGGAATGCCCTGCTGTGTGGTGTATTAGTCAGCTGTGGCTACGTGAACGCTGAGTAACAAGCCTCATCAAACCTCTGAGTACAGAAAGGAGGCTTCCTGCAGTGTTCTCAGACTGCTCCACCCAGTCTGTGACTCGCGGGGTGTCAGCTCTGCAGGTTGTAAGTGCACTCGGGTTCATTCGCATGCCTCTGCTCCTTCTGAGCCCCGGAGCGCTGGGCAGGAGAGGCGAGCAAGAGTGAGTCAGGAGAGCGTGCAGCCCGGCTGCACAGCCAGAAGCTGCTGCCCTGGCTGAGATGGGCCACGGTACTTTCCTAAGAGCGAACTTTGGAGTCCAGGAAGCTGAGGGCAGCTTCGGCTCCCTGTCTCAAGTATTCCGCGCTCTGTCGCCCTTCTTTGATCTTTCTCTGTTCCCATCTTTAGTTTTTTTCCTCCCTCCAACCCTCCCTCCCTCCCTTCCTTCTTTCCTTCTCTTTTCTCCCTCCTTTTGTTGTCAAAATACTCTCCTCTTGTGCCTTTAAGTTTTGGTTGAGTTGCTTCAGGAAAGGAAATTCGTTCTCATTCACGCTGCAAATTTTTTTGTATATTATTGCTGTTGTTATTATTATTATTATTATTATTATTATTATTATTATTATTATTACCAGAACTGAGACTGTGGCCAGCACTAACCGTGTGACTCAGGAGACTTTGGGTTTGGCTTTCTCCCCACTACAGGCAGAGACCCAGAGGAGCTGGGGAGAAGTAAGCTTCCCACGCTCCCAGCCAGGTCTGATCCTGAAATCTTGACCCCAAAGGGTTTGCTGCAGATACACACGGGAGCGGGGAGACCCGCTGAACAGCACCCCCAGTTAGCCCTTACCTGGGGAGGCTACGAGCCTGAGGAGAGGTCTCGCTTCAACCCAGACCCACGCCCAGTCTGGAGCAGTGAAGGAGGGGTGGTGTCGAGAGCAGTTTGCGTGGAATGCAGGCCCTGTGTCTGCTCACGCGTGCTCTGAGACCACAAAGTGTCCTCTGCTCTCGTGAGAGGGTCGCTGGACGGGCGGAGCTGCCTGGAAAGGATGCTTCAGGCTCAGATCCCTTTCCTAAAGATTCCCAAGCCCTGAAGGCCATGGTAGGCCAGTGTGTCTTCAACCAAGGACCAGACACAGGAAAACCTAACCGATCCCTACAATAAAATTACAGCAGAGGTGGAAACATAGCCCAGGCCCAGTGAGTCAGCCTGGTGCCGAGTCTGAGGCAAATGGGAGAGATGGTTCTGGATTTTTGATGGGACGAAGGCCAGGCTTCCCAGCCCCGGTCGCGTGGAGTCAGGTGTGCATCCAAGCAGTAGCTCTGTAAAGTGAATCTTGGGGCTACAACAGAAGGAATCGGGGGACAGTGGAGAACTCCCCTCAGCACACTGAAAAACCTTAGCTTGGGAAGTTCGGAACCAGTGGCTGTGACGCCCACAAGAAGGTGGCGCTGTAGTCCACCATCTCAAACCAGACAGCCTCCCCGCGGGGCTGGCTCCTGGTTCTAGGCACCAGCTCTCCAGGGCCTTCTCAGGAGGATACTGCTGTGGTAGGCGAGACAGGAATTCTAGGAGAAGCGTCTTTTCACAAGGCCACTAGAGATAGCCAGGTCTCTGCAACAGGCGAGGAAAACTGCTTTTGGGAGTTTGTTACTCCGTTTCTGCTCTTTAAGGAGAAAGTGATACAGCATATTTTCTTTTTTTAGAACATTTTTTTAAATGTTTAATTTTATTCATATTATGGCTGGCTCAGCCTGCCCTGGGGGTGGGGCTGGCACAGCTTGTGGTGCCAGGGATCGAACCACAGTCCCTGCAGTTGCCTAAGCTGGCCTAAGCAGGTGCTTTAGACCATTGAGCTATCTTCCCAGTCCTTATCTTATAAGCAATAGCATAAAACCTGTAGTGGGTTAAAGCCAATCGTGTTCTGTAGCTCTGTTGTGGTTTATGTCTAGTTTTCCTTCCAAAGTCTCATGCAATCATGGGGTGGGGACTTCTAGAGTTTGAGACTTGATTCATGATCCACTGGGATTACGTGTTTTAGTATGGATGGGATTATGGGTCTGAGTCCTTCTGGGATTATGGGTGTGGCCTACGGTGGATAGGCTGAGGCAGAGAGCCTGAATATAAAGAGAGACAGAGAGACAGATGTTCGTTGTTGCTCTCTGCACCCTGGTTGGCCGTTTGTCTCTGTTGCAATTGTTGCTGTTCCACCGTCATGAACTGGATGCTCTCTGCCCCATTTCACTCAGCCTTGGGCCAGCCGAATATGGACCAAAGCCTCCAGTAACTGTGAGCTAAATAAACCTTTCCTTCCTTCATTTTGAGTGTCGGGTATTTGTCTCAGCATTGAGTAAAAGCAAGGCAAGCTCTTCAAATCTTTTGAATAATAATGATAAAGAATACCTCTGGTAGTGTGCAGGACAGGTTAGGTTGCGAAAGGTAAATGTTCTATTAATTGATTTCAGCAATTCTTTTGCGTCTCAACTGTACCCTTTCTTTAGAAATAGCTAGAAATATACATTAAAAATATGCTTGAAAGACTCTCTCTCTCTATATATATATATATATATGCATATGTACACATGTATGCATCCTGAAGATAATTTTTACAGTATTTTAATAATTCAAATATTTCAGCCATGTTTCATGAAGCGAACTTACCCACTCGAGCCCTTGTGTCGCCGCTCAAAACGTTTTAGATTTTGTCCTAGTTTGGAGTTTCCACCTATAGCACTAAGTAACTTTAAGCACTATGATTATGGTACATAAATGCATCCGGCAGTTCCTCTCCCCTCATAACGGATGTCCGCTGCATCGCATGGAATCTATAAAATGGATTTTCCCTCAAGGGATCGCTCTGTCATAACTGTGTGGAGCCCATTTTTGCACTCGCTGCACACTCAGAGCTCGCTGCCCTCTCCCTGCACCAGTCTCCCTTCTGCAGGGTCTCCTCCCAGGCGCTGCACCCTGCCCTGCCCAGCTGGTGTCCCTTCCGCCCACTCCTTCCCCTTCCAGTCAGCCCTGATCCCCTCATGGCCCCTTCCCGGGCTCAGTCTCCAGCGACTTGGCCAAGTCAGAGTCACAGGCTCTGCCTGAGTCGTGAGCCATAGGAGGCCACAGCATGTGCCATCGAGGGGACGGGCTCTGCCAGGCTCATGCTTGGAATTACTCCTCAGATCAAGGACAGTGGTCTCATGCTTGGGAGAAAAGTGTCTCCTTGACATCTCCTCTCCCTGGGGATTGCGATCAGGCTATGAGTCTCTTGATAGCCGCCTCTCAGAATCATAATGCTTTATGATTGAATTCAGAGGTGGTCAGTGCGTCACCTCATTTCATTGGAGAGGAAATGGGGGGCCACAGAGTCACACAGCCAGGTCCCAGGGCAGCTGGGACCTTAATCTGCTCATACATTTTTCTAGATCTGTGTGTGTGCGTGTGTGTGTGTGTGTGTGTGAGAGAGAGAGAGAGAGAGAGAGAGAGAGAGAGAGAGAGAGTGTCAAGGTTTTCCTGAGGCTACCCTTGGGCTCACTTTGCAGGCCCCAGGCTCGTCTTCAACTCTCAAAGATTCTCCTGCCTCAGCCTTCAGAGTGCTGGAATCTCAAGTGTGCACCACCACATCTGGCCTCACATATTTTTCTAACGCTTCCTAGTATTTTCTTCTTTTGACCCAGGGTTGAAGACAGTTTGGGATTATGTCATACTTGTTCCTTTATATAATGCAATCCAAGCAAGAGCCATCATGCACAAACCGCTGACGAAGGAATCGATGCCTTCCTCCACGGAGATCTCCTGTCCGTAACAGACAAGCATCTTATATCAGACCTGGTTGTCTGGAAACTGAATTTGTATAACTAGAAACGCATCTCAAATTAGGGTGGGATTAATGCAAATCCAGATCTATGACTATTTACCTGTAAAATTGACTTTTAGGATCCCAAATAAGACAAAACATCCAAGGTGTTTAGCTCTCACCCCCTGGGGTGCATAAGCACACATGTTGATCCTGACAGAACCTGCCAAGTCACAGTGTTGCAGGTTAAGTTCCTGCATGCAAGGAAAAGATTGGTTGGCCCTGTGAAGAATCCTTCTCCTCACCATCTGCCGTTGGTCAAGTGGACTCTATGAGGATCAAGCCCTAAAGCTCTGCTTTAGATGTTATCATATCTGCATGCAGATTATCAGAAACTTGCGTCCATCTAGATTTTGTTTGAATATAAAGGTTATACTAAAAAGGAAGAATATTCCATGTCAACCTAGTCCAATCCCTCTGTGCTCGGCCTACTCAGCATACTGTTTATCAGCTGTAAATCGCAAGCATCAGCTGCCTGACAAGTCTTCAGTTTTGCTACTGAGTGAATAATAGAACCCAGAGTTACTGTAAGGCTTGAACTGGAAGATTTTTATGTATTCTTTACATATATACTAACATTTGATATAATTTAAAATACACAGAAAATATAAACATAAAACAAGGGAAATCAAAATGTTCTGGCTTATATCTAGAAGGCCCCCAAGAGCACTGACAGGTTGGACTTTTGCAAAGGGATGGGATTGCGCGTGCTCACAGCTAGCTTGCTCTGGGGAGACGGGGCCTGCCCATGGGGGACACCATGGAAGGGTTTCTCTCACTCCCGGGCTCCTCCCTTGGCTTCTCTCTCTTTTCCTGCTACCCCACCAGGAGCAGCTTTCTTTTGTTCTGCCTTCTGGAGCAGTGGGCTAGGGACTGAAACCTCTATAAACCATAAGCCAAATCCTTCGTCTTTGAAGTTGTGAATGTCAGTTGTTCTGTCGCAGTGAGGAGAAAGTGACTGATTCCCAGAGGACAGGAAGACAGACGATTCTGCTTGAAACTTGGGTTCAGGCAGTTGCCACAACTGAACACGAACCACAGCTGGGGCTCCTTGAGCACAAACAGCAATAAGGGAACTAAGGTCCTTATTTTTGTATACTTACTACCACCTAGCTAGTTCTTTGTTTATCTCATTTAGTTCCCCTTGGCTCAGATATTTTGAGTCGAAGACATATACGGTTTCCTGAGTTGCCTGGTTATGAGCCCAACCTGTCTCAACTAGTGTAAAAAATTGCATTATCGACATACTCAAGGCCACAACCACTTATCCAAAGCCATAGGGAACAGAAATGAAAAGTACTCAGCGTTTGATGATCCCACCGGTTACACGGAGCCTACGTTATGTGTCATGCGTGCAGAGGAGGAAAGGAAAGAGCTTCTCCTCCCCCCATGAAAAATCCTAGCTGGCACCCTTATGGCAAAGAACACGCAGATGGGAGAACATTCCAGTCACAACTCCACATGCCGTGAGAGCTTTCCCACCAAAGACCCAAGAACTTATGATGAGCTTTTTCTTTCTTTCTTTTTTTTTTTTTTTTTTTTTCAATACTAGGGATTCAACTCAGGGCCTTTTCACTGAGCTATATCCCTAGCCCCCCACCCCCTTTTAAAGGTTTTCATTAAGTTGCTAAATTGTTCAGGATGAATTAGAACTTGCCATTTTCCTGCCTCAGCCTCCCAAACTGTTGGGATCACAGGCATGCACCACCATGCCAAAATAAGTATTTGTCAAGCTTCAGTTGAGTGAAACATGGACAGCTGTATAGTCCTGGGATTGAATAAACAGGTTCTGGCATACAGGAAAGAGACTGAAGAGGGAAATCAGCAAGACCTGTCTTCTCAGATTTCTTTTGTGCTCTTAGTTGTAACATTTCTTACTCTCTGGAGTGAGAGATCTCATGACTCACAATCAAACCAGGAAGTGGAGAGACTTTATGGTGACTACACAGAAAGATGTGGGGAAAGTTACAGTAATATCTTCGGGTTTTATGGTTTTCTTTGAGGAATATTTGTCCCAGTTTCCATGAGTAACTTGCATAGGTGGAATGCTGTGGACTGATTATCTCAGGGAGGCTGAGGAGGGAAGTTGGAGAAGAGGAGAGAATCAGTGAGAAACTTTTAGCCATGAGGCTACTTCTGACACCCTAGCTTTGGGGTATAACTTTCTGAGCCCCAATATCTGTTATGTGCCATCTCTACATGCTCCAGAGTCTGAGACAGTACCCTATTTCTAAAATAAAATGAAGAGGTCATGCCTGCTGGTACAG
>PVKN010007418.1:0-26692 GCA_004027915.1 Capromys pilorides | reverse complement strand
AAATGCTTAATTGTGTTTGGCCAAGCATAGGTTGGCACACTGAGTTGCCGATCAGCAGTCAATAAAATTTAAAAAAAAAAGTTTTGCCTCACTCTTTGCCTCTCCTTTCTTCCTGGGATTTCAACATAAACACAGGTTGGAATGAGTTTGCTTTTATGTTCAAGGCTTTGTTTAACTTTTGGGGGACTGAACCTGGAGCCTTTTCCCAGAGCTACATGCCCAGCTCTTTGTGTGTTTGTCGGTGTGTATGCTGGGAATTGAACTTACGGCCTCCCACATACTGAGCATGTGCTCTGCTACTGAGCAAGATTCCCCAGCCATTTTAAAACTGTTTCATCTGGAGACAGGGTCTTGCTAAGTCACTGCACTTGAATACGCGCTCTTCCCGCCTCAGCATCCCGGAGTGCTGAGAATATAGCACGTGCCACATGCCCAACCATGTTCTTTTTTCCTTCCAATATTTTTCTGTGTCATCTTTTAACTAGGTAATAATTTCTCTTAATCCACCTTTAAATACGATTACACCTTTTTCATCTCCATTCTGCTATTTAATTCATCCAAGGATTTTTATTTCAAATGTATTTTTCAGTTCTAGCATTTTCATTTTTATATCATTCCTGAAATTTCCTACCTTTGATTTATTGTGACCATATTTTATTTTCTCTCCTACTAGTGAGGCATGGTGGCACACACCTGCAATCCCAGCACTTGGGGAGGCTGAGGCAGAAAAATTGTGGTGAGTTCAAGGCCAGCCTGGGCTACAAAGTGAGTTCAAGGCCAGTTTGGACTGTATAATGAAATCATGTCTCCAAACAAAAATACTTAAAATGTGCTCCATTTTCCTGGTTCTTTACAGATCAGGTAATTTTATGTCACATCCACAATATTACAAATATCACATTGTGGGGTTACCAGACTGTCATTTTCCTCTGGCGAGCCTTAATTTGCTTATTTATTTTATGGCACAGTCACCTGTCTGGAAAGGACTGGGAGCCCCATTTATGGGGAACTGACCTTTGCTCAGGTCCCCCACTGGAGCTCCGTTGTAACCCTTGCACCTGGCCCTCCAGCATCTTGATAGCTGCCCTTTGGTCTTCAGGCCCAGCCCCTGGGTTCCCACACCACAAGACTGTACTTGTTCAGGCTCTGATTCCACTGGCCTTCGGTTATTCTTAAAGTGGATCTCACTTCACACAATGCCTTTCCTCTGAATGTGAAGATCACCAGAATATGCCTCACAGAATCACCTCCAGTCCACGCAGGTGACACTTTCTATATCATGCCTGCAAATTACCCTGTTCCAATTTTATGAATTTCTGGAGGCAGAACTCAATAACCATAATCATGATCTTATAATTTTCACTCTGCTCTGTGTCTACCTACCTTCACAAATGCAGTAATTTACACACTAAAAGATGTAGTAAACTTCCAACTGGAAATATTATTTGCTATGGCTTATATCTAGCTGTCCACCCAAATCCTCACGCACTCAGAGGTGGGGCTTTCAGGAGGTGGCCGCATTATGGGTGTGGCACTGGATCAGCCCCTGATGGTTTACACCTGGGCGTGAGCTGAGAGGCGAAGGCTGGTGGGAGGCTGGCTGCTGGGGGCCGACATCACCCCTGCCCCTCCCTTGAGCAAGCTGCCTCCTGCCTGTGCCCTTTGGGTATTTTGTCCCAGCAATGAGAAAGTAACTAAAGCATTATTATTCTACTTTGTACAGCAATTTACAAATAGTATTTCATTTTTCAATTAATGAAAGTTTAACAAAAAATTAGTGAACAAATTCAAAGTTTAAAAATTCCGACACAATTAATATGCTTACCTAGATCCCAAGATATCTTTCTTGGCAAGGCCTATTCCAGCTATAACTTTCACCCTCACAATTCGTGAATTTTCCTAAAATACAAAATTTACATTTTATTGTTACATATTTTCAGTTTCAGTTTAGTAAAGCTAGGCTATGCGATGGCTGTATCTTTGCTGTGCGTAGGGCAAAACTTCTCAGAAGGTCTTGATACTAACAACAGAGATGGCGAAGAATGCCCAGTCACACTGAGAAGAGGGCAGCGGCTCCCAGAGTGCAATCCCTGGAGCAGCAGTGTGACTATGACAAGGGAATGTGTTACATATGTAACAACCACACAAACCTCAGACACATTTAGAAAAGAAATACACAAAAGAGTACATGGCACACAATTCCACTCATCCAATTCCGGAACAGCCCCTGGATACTAGACTGTCAGAGGACCCGAGGGAGCACTCAGAAGTGACTACATTTGGAGTCACTTTTACGTGGAGTCTACATTTTAACAGGACGGCTGGCTATGAGTGTTGTCAAAAATCAAGTTATACACTTAAAGTCAAGCATTTTACCATTTCCATATTTCATGTCTCCTCTCCCTACTTCCCTCAAAGAAGGAAGCCAAAATTAAAAACATTTTCAAACAAAAGCAGAGAAAGTTTACTACCAGCAAACAGTAAAAGAAATACTAAAGGATGCATTTCAAGTAAAAAAAAAAAAAAACGTAATTCCAGATACAAAGCCAAAGATAACGAGCATAAATTATAAAAAATAGTATTAATGACATCAGTGATGATGTGTGCATGTCCACACACGTAATTAATTTCTTTTCTATTTGAGATCTAACTCCAAATCTTTGCATCGTTGCCAGTCCTGGGGAGACTTCCTTTCCCAACACCATACCGCATGCACCTTTTTTGTTGGTACCAGAATTCAAACTCAAACCCTCACATCTGTCAGACAGATGCTACGCCACTGAACTGCATCCCTGGCACCTCTGGATACCATAGCGTGTGCACGTAGCCATCGCTTTTGTCTTCTGCAGTTCACCTTGGCACATGCCGTCCCACGTACCTGCAGGACTGGCTGTCATCAACTCTGGTTTAAATGTGACTTCCTTACCCTCCCCATACTCTCTGCCTCACCAGATGAGATGAATGTTCTCTGTTACATGTTTGTATCTTCATGACATAAAACATTGACATACAATTATTTATTTTCTTTCCCTCTAGGCTAAAACTGAGTAAAATGTGCTGTCCATCACTATAATCTCATGCACTAACCAAACACCTAACAGGCAGTAAGTGTCCAACAGATACTTGTCCAGAACATACAGATTCAAGTACCTCGATGTCCCCTAAATGCAGCAAAAAGACAGAAGATGTGGAAAAGACAGCATAACATTACAAGTTAATAATGCACAAGTTCAATTCCTCATCTTCCTGAGAAAGTGTATTTCTATTAAATTATTTTATATGGGCTATAATTTGCAGCAGGAAAAGGCAAAGATCAAATTTTGGTGCTAAAGAGATCTGTATTTCACCAGGGATGTAGCATAGTGGTACAGTACCTGGCTGGCAAGTGGGAGGCCCTGGGTTCAATTCCTGGCACCAAAAAAGAAAATAGTAAAGACAGAGAGACAAAGAGAGGGGGGGGGAGGAGAGACAGAGAGACACCTGGGTTTGAATTCCAGGTCAGCATGTACCAAGAAGGTACTAGAGAAAACTAGTATCTCAAATTTCTAGTCTGAAAGTGGGGATAAGACTCCCTATCTCCAAAAGGTGGTTGTGAAGACACCCAGCCTAGTTCTTGACATGAAGCAAGTGTTCAGTTAAAGGGAGCTATGCTGTGAAAAGAGCTGCTCCTGTTCACTACGGTGCATCTTCATGACGGCACCATCTTGTGCACCACCACAACTGTGGGCTCACACTACTCTGATTTCCCAACACTGTCCCACACCAGAGGTAGCTGGGAGTTTTAACAATGGGCTTCAGGAATATTTTTTCAAGAAAAAGTCTGACCAAAATCCATTTCAAAGGGCCAGCCAGATAGCTCAGCAGGTTAAAGTGCCTGCTTAGGCAGACACAGGGGTCAGGGGCTTGATCCCACACTTGCCATGCAGGCCCCATGCTGAGGGATGTGCTGAGAGGATGACTGAGACTGGGAGTGGTGCCGCGAGCATGTAATCCCAGAGCTTGGGAGGCTGAAAACTGGAGGGTCACTATGAGTCTAATCTGTGTAGTGAGACCCTGTAGACACTGTACAGGTTCGTCTGTGCAGTGCCCTGCTCTTTGTGTTTATCTCTAGACTTTCCTAGAGATAAACTTGGATGGGACTGGTAGGGGAACCAAGATCAACAGGATATTTAAGAAAGAAGAGGTTGGTGGTAACATGGGCGGCCACTGAATTCACACAAATTTGTTCACCCAAAGTGGTGGGGCTGGCAACTCAAAGCAATAGTCTGGCTTCAAGATTTGGTGCTAAAGCACAGAGCCATGATAAACTGAACAACAGTTGTGTTCAAATACTCTTTTATGTGTCCCTAGATGCTGTAGACAATTTTTAACAGTGTTAGCAAATGGAAAGAATCAGTTCATGTAAACATCTATTCTGACACATTAATAATTATGCAAGATTGCCATGTAAGGGACAGGCCAGAATTTCAACAGGGGCAAGCAAGTCCCAGTTTTCCATACCCCTTGTGGTGGTCTGACAACTGGTGGTCAACCTGTCACACCCCTCTGAACTGAATCAGCATGGTACTGGATGTGGAAGGCCCACCTGAGGAGGCCAACAGCATAAAAAAGAACTGGATGGGAAGATCATGTGATGTTGACTATCCTGGAGAAGCTTGTTGTGCTGGCTTTCTTGACATGAACTTGGCTGCTCTCATCATCAGAGGAGCTCAGGACCTTGCTGTTGCTGAGGATGGTTGTGGTACTTTTCAGGAGAGCTCTAGGCCTTATTTGAGTGCTGTTTCCTGGCTCCAGTGCAGCTCCCCACCCTGCTGGCACAGATCCTTCACTCTGCTGCCAGGCTTTTCAGCTTCCACCACTGACCTTTGGGCCTTCCCAGAGCAGATCTGTAAAACAGACTAGCATGAGACATTGTCATGGGCTCTAGGCCTCCAGCTGGCCTTGTGGAGGACATAACCATGGGATCCAGGTGTTCAGATGGACTCGTGCATGACACTGTGGTGGAATCCAGGTGTTCAGCTAACTTCTGTGGCTCTCTGGGGTGTGGAAAGATCTGCTGCACTCTTTTGCATTTGACTCTTTGGGCAAATGTTATAAAATAATCCTATAAATTATGTGTCCCATATTAAAATCATTTTCTTATAAACCCTGACTATAATACTCCTGCTCATCCCAACTGATTATATGAGGTTCCTTTCAGCTCCAAAATTCCATTCCTAGGAGACACAAACTCCTAACACTTAACTATTAAAACTCATAGCCAGGCTGCAAAGATAGCTCAGTGGTCTAAGTGCCTGCCTAGGCAAGCACATGGACCTGGGTTCAATCCTCAGTGCCACATACCATGCAGGCCCAGCCCTGGGTGCACCAAGCAGGGCAACAAAACCAGGTGAGGTGGCGCATGTCTGTAATGTCAGCGCTGCAGAGGCTGAAACATGAGGATCACTACAAGTCTAAGTTCTGTAGTGAGACCCTATGACAAATACATAAAAAAACCAAACTAAACCAACACAAAACAAAAAAAACTCATAGCCTCTTCCCTGTGCAGAGAGGCGGACCACAGAACCCTACAGGCAGGGCTGGAATTCCAGGAGCTGCGCTGTCTGCGTGTCTACAGCACAGGCACTGGGGCAGGTGTGAGGGTCATGTGCACAGGCCAGTGGGGCGCACACTGTGGGAGGGTGCTAGAGTGTAAGTGCAGTCTTCTCATTGGCATCTGAGGACCCAGAGAGCTGAGAGCAGGATGCAGAACAGGCAGAGATCCCTGTGTGGCTAGAAATCAGTTTCAACGAATGTGTAAGCAAAGGACCTGAACAAATAAGGAAACACATTAAGGAGAATGACAGCCAGCTATCTCGCTAGGACAGTGCCTAAATCTAGAAAGGAGCACTAGGCATTGGATTTCAATGGAGAAATCAGAATGGACCCATGGTTTTTAGGTGAATGTACACAGACTGATGCAGAAATAGTTGTAGCTATACACATGTGTAATCTACACACACATAAACACACAATCAGTGTTGAACTCTCCTCACCAAGACAGCCAAAGAGCATGCCTGGGAGTCTGAACACCCAGAAGCTAGCCTCCAAAAACCACTGCTTCATGAAGAGAACCAGTGATCCTTGGGAAAATTACTGGTTTCAGACAGTCTGGGCCAGGAGAAAGCATGAGTCTGGATCATCTTCTACCAGAAAGTAACACGTAAATGAAATGAACACTCTCATTAGCGTTATAAGGACCTTGAAATCTCCGTAAAGGACCTCCCCTGTCTACTGGGACAATTTGAGCTAAAAATATTTATCAAAAAGGAATGACTACAACCCATCAAAGTGCTATTCCACACGTCTATGCTGATATAAATGAATCAATAAACAGAAAGGGAATGTTCTTCTTTTATAGGATTCCAACTAATAAGAATGGAAATAAAAAGTCATAGTGTTTGATACAGATGAAATTCATAAATAAATAATAAAGCCAGGGGAGGAGACTTGATAAGGAATAGAATATTGACATAATCTCAGAATAGGTCCCCCAAAATACTAATCAATTTAAATAGAAAAATGCTCACACGCTGTGTAAGAAAGCTAGTAGACACTAGAAGACCAAGTGATGAAGGTTGTTGCTGACCGTGACAGGGTTAGCCAACATCTGTACCCTGATGCAACGCAATGAGAACTCAGCTGTCTTCATGACTGCTGTGAAGAAATCCCGACACTAACCTGGGCACTGCAAACAACCCTCAGAGCTAGATGAGGAGCATCCTGCCAGGTGCACCACCTGTGCCCACTAGAGGTGCTCAGGCCAAGAAGGCCAGGAACCACCTCACAGGTTAGAAAACTACAAAGGCAGATGCAGCATATGTTCCCCAATGGGATCCTGGACCAAAGAGAAGGGAAATTATTAGGGCAGCCATCAGGTCTGAATGACATCTGTAAAAGACAGGATTATTGTACCAATACTGACTTCCTAATTTAGAAGAGTTCTTGCTTTAGAAAAGTACATACTAAAGTATTTCAAGATAATGAGGCACTGTGTCTGAAAGTTACCTTCAAATAGATTAAAAAAAAAAAAGACCACTGATCACAGCAAAAACAAAAAGCTCAACATGGCACAGTCATAGTGAGCTGTCAACACATGGGGAATCTGCACGGGGAACCTAACGTTTTTCTGAATGTTGTTGGTTTGAAATAATTAAATTATTAAAAATAAAACAGGGACCTAGGATTTAGCCTGGCAAGCATCAGGTTCTGAGTTTACTTCCTGTACCCCCCAAAGAAATTACATTTATTCACTTGTTTAATAAAATATTTTAGAGTGACTCTGAGATTAAAAAGTTACAAGACAGCAGCAGAGGCAAGAACAATCCTCGAGAGGCTGGGCTAGGTTGCTGTGCTCAAATGGTACCTCCCCTGCTTGTGCAGAACGTCATTCCCATGCCCATGTGACACCAGGGTGGGCAGCTCTTCACAGCCCAGAAGAGTCCAAATGTGACCTACTTAGCTGCCCTGTGCTTACGGGAGGACTGCAGCTGTGGGCCCCAGAGGCACCGACTCTTTTGTGTGCAAACTATACTCCCAAACTGGCAGAAGAGACTCAACTCTTTCCTCGCTATTTCCTTTCTCCTTTGCCAGGCTTTAGTTTCAGGAAACAGAAATCACTCCAGAAGTTTTAAGAAGAAAAAAGTGCTGGGAGTAGACTCTAGTAGAGAAGAGTGGGTAACTGGAAAATGCCACAAAAGCAGCCACTGCCTCAGTTGCAAACAGTTAATCAGGAACCTCAATCTGCATTGTGTCTATTTAGAACAGAACAGACCCATCCAGACATCTGGGAGTCACTACCACTGCCACGCCTGCAACTTCCTTCTAATGCCACAAAACAAGGCACCAGCCTGCAATTCTTTTGTAGAAAAATTCAGTGTCTGTATGACCACCCTTGCTATCTGAAAAAGGTAAAGAAACAATTGGCTCCCCCTTCCCCTCCCACGTCCCTCCTAAGCGCCTTCGCTGTGGAGTCTTCACCCTGTACACAGAACAGTTATTGCACACTGGGAAACACGGTGTTGCCTTCTAGCCTCTGTGCACCCAGAAGGTCCACAGGAAGACGAGAGTTTCAGTCCCACCACATTCTTCCCCAGCAGGTTTGTGAGTCATTCTCTACTGTTACTCCCAAGCAACTGAGCAAATCAGGTATGAATTGTTAGCTACAGCTTTAACAGCAAAATTCTGCATACCGTGTCTCTTATATAAAGACAAATATGGAGGAGCTGCAACACATGAAAAGTGAGAAAGGTATTATGCTCTAAATTTTAGTACGTATCATACTCAGATGCTTACACAGATGCTTACACAGATGCTTGGAGCTATGTACAATTCTTTTTCTACCCTGTTTGTAGTCAATTTTTCTCTGTGGTTCAGTTTCAAATTAGTAAGAATCACTTCTTTCAATTTTATGGAAAAAGCTACTTTTAATCAACAAGAGAGGACTGCCTTTTCCCACACATCTGTCAGTTGTTATAAGTGAAACAGTTGCAATGTTCTTTCTTTATAAACGGGTGTGTGCCCAAAGGGGCTACCAGGTTTTCTTTTACTTTTTTTTTTACAGACCAGAAAATAAATGGCAAATGGTAGCCACAAGATGGCACCCACAACCCCAGAACAAGTGATTTTCGTCTTTTGGATCAGATGGTGCAGATCTCAAGGGCCAAGACTTTCTCTCTGTACCACAGGGAATGATACAGGCAGACAGAAAATGAGGTGCACAGAAGAGCCAGACTACAAGGGAAGAGGTTTCACCATCATGATTCTCATCTTCTTAGCTTACTCTCCCTTCATGTGGACAAAGAAGACCTGGGGAGGCTTGAAGTCATGGAATTCACAGGCAGACCCCAGTCATGTGAATCGGGCAGGCCCCATGCCATGATGCTCCCCAGAAGTGCAAATCCACAGTGAGCTCAGGAAATCCTCATTTCAAACGGAGGAGCTGTGACCCTCTTGCTACTGACGGCCCACTAACTGCCACAGTCTGTTTGATTTCAGCTGGGCAGAGGGGTGGAGGAGACTAACTGACAGCACAGATCCTGTGGGAGAGAGAAAGCAGACAGCTAACGGCACTTCTGGGATATCTGGTTTCTGATCAGGTGGCTCTGCTGGAGAAGGATGAGAAACCTGGGCAGCACCGCTGGAAAGCCCAGGCTGGGCTTTTCCTCTGATCTTTTCTTCAGAATAGGGGTAAGGAAAGCACCTTTAGCTACACTTTTTGGACAGCTGTGTCTGACGGACATCACCACTTTTCGAATCAACACCTAAGAAATGAAATTCTTCACTTTAAACCCAGGCACTAAAACTACGAGTTTCTGGTGAACTCTGGGCTCTTCGGATACACATTTGCACTGTTGGTGGCACGACAAACACACCTATCCACTCATCCTTCACGGTGCAACTGCGCACACGGCTCCTCCACCGCGGACGACCGCGAGCTGCCTGGGACCCTGAGCTCCTGCAGCCGCCAAATCCTGGACCACAGGTGACCAGCCTCGCACAGGACCCGGCACAGGAAGACGAGCCCCGCAACATCCCGACTCCGGAAACTCGGGAAAATGCCCCGCGAGCTCCGTGGACGACCGGGCCTGGAGAGAAGCCACGGAGACACCGCCCCCGGCCACCGACCCACGGGCACGCGTAGAGTGGCACTGTTTGTTACAGCGCCCGCGAGGGGGCGGCAGCTGGGTCCTCGTGGGAATGCCTTTGCTTTACTGGGTTTGTGACCGGCGAGCAGCAACCTGTCTGCGCGGCGTCCACCCGCGTGAACCCGGACCCGAGAGAGCAGAAGGGTCCCCGAAACAGACCCTGGCCGCGCCCCGACCCACCTCGTCCTCGGGAAGCCCGAGCACGGCCGCTGAGCTGGGGTCCATATCTGCGGTCTGGAGCCAGGGTGGGGCCGGGGGCGTGAGGAGGAAACAGGAGGAGGAAGAGGCCGGTAAGTGGGAAGAGGAGGAGGAAGAGGAGGAGGAAGAGGAGGAGTCCCGGCCGCCGCCACCCCTCCCGGGCGTGGCGCCGCCCAGGCGGGAAAGGCGGGAAGGGCGGGTCCGCGGCGGCGGTAGGCGTGGCCGGGAGGGAAGAGTTGGTCCGGGGCCGAGGTGGGCGGGGCCTGGAGAAAAGGGCGTGGTTTGCGGTCGCAGTGGGCGGGGCCGGGTGGGAAGGGCGAGGTCGGGCCGGTACAGGAGGGGACGGTGTCTGGGCCTGGTGGGTCGTGGGCGGGGCTTGGGGTGTAGGGTGTGCTCCAGAGATAGGTCCTCCCTCTCCGCTCCTTCCTGCCCCAGTCCACTGAGACTATCGCGGCTGCGTGGGCGGCGGGGGGCAGCGTGGACCCCTACAGTACTTCTGACCACGCAGGAGCGTGATGGACCTGGCCGTCCCAAACCGGAGCGCGGAGCTTCTCCACGGGTGTCCGTGTCCTCATAGTTTGTGCACCAAGCAGTGCACACGCGAGAAGCCAGCATGAAAGCATCCCCGACCCAGGCACAAGCCCGGATTCAGCGCTTGCCCTATACCTGCAGCTGCGAAATTTGCCCCAGTGTAGAAATTCAATCTAGCACTAATTTTCTTCAAGAAATCCAGATGGATGGTATATTGTTATCAATGAATTCAAATATGGTAGGTGAGAACAAGACCACGCTTTAGTAACCAATTAACATGATTCTAAATTAGCATTGCTTTAATTTGCTTCATGAAGTCACCTATCTGTGTTTGTTTGTTTGTTTGTTTATTTATTGCAGTACTGGGGATTGAACTCAGGACCTTCTGCTTGCCAGAAAGGAACTTGTACCGCTGATCTATATTCCCCAGCCCATATCTGATTTTGTGTTAAAAATAAAATAAAATGAAAATATCCAGTGTGCTGTTTTATTTTAGGGGTATTTCACTCGTTTCTCACCATACATGCTTTGTATAACCCAAAATGGGTTGTCTGGTCATCTCATGGTACTCGATGAGGTTGTGACAGTGGCCTGGGGTCACTGCCCAGGACACTTGTCACTTCAGCCCCAACTGCATGCTGGGTTATAGAGGTGGCAGAGAAGGTTTGTGCAGCCTCAGTTACTGCCTCAGCCCCTAGGGGGATTTCTCCCAAACAGACAAGCTGAGCATTTAAAGCTGTTTTGGACAAAACTGTGACTCAGTCCTGGTGGACCTGTTGCCCATTGGAGCTGGAACTGAGATGTGTTTTCCTTTTTCTCCCCTCTTTCTGCTCTCATCCTGTGATGCTTTGGAAGCCACTGAAGCCCAGTTGCCAGGCATCCTTTGACCCAGTCATCCAGTCTGGTCCCACAGGTCCTGGTTCTCAGCCCAGGGCAATGACACTAGCAAGATAATCATTCAATAGCACTCTGGCCCAGCTGGCTGTGACCACTGGTGGTCCGGACACTGCCCCAGCTGTTACAGATCTTGAACATCAGCCCAGCCCAGCAAGTCAGTAAGACCTGCTGCACCCCTTTTTCCTCTGAGCAGCTGAGCTCTTCCCTAGTTGCTGATTCTCCTCACCCAGAGCCGAGATCCAGCCACCCCTTCTTCTGAAGCTTTTCCCAAGGAGGAGTATACGTGCTTACACTAATTGTTTCTAACTTTTTCTTTATCTTTTTTTAAAAAAATGTATTTAGTACAGGATCTTGCTACACAAATAGGAGTTGCAACGATCCTCCTATTTTCAGCCTCCCAAGTACTGGGTTTACAGGTGTGCGCCACCATGTCCAGTGTCATTCGCTGTCTCAGCATGCCCCACACCAGGCGTTGAACCTCAGTTTCTGTTCCTGCCTGAGCAAGTGCTTTAATCTCCTGAGCTATCTGGCTAACCCTGTTTCTACTGATTTTGAATTGAAAGATCCTGCGTCCAGGATCACAGACACTACAGGGTTTCTTATTCTTATTGTCCAAATCCAAAGCCATAATGAAGAACTGAACAGGCAGCAGCTGCAACAAGATAAACTAGAGCAACTCCTCTAACCCTCACTGATGCTGGAGCCTGCTACTGAAAGGGAGATACAAACAGAGAAGGTGCCAACAGCCAGTGGCCTGATAGCCGACCAACGGAGGAAGCTGTTCAGGATAGAAAACCTCTTTTCTCCATGTATCACTTAGTTGTGCTATTCTCATGCCATCAGCTCCATGTGGATTTTGGTGTGGCTACCCACACAGGAGGCATGCACAAAGCATGTGACCATGTGCCTAACATAATCCCAAGCCTCCTGGCTGCACCAGAGGTGTTCCCACCTGAAAGCCCAGCCAACCCCAGCAACTCCAGTGGCATCACCACTTTACCCTTGTGCTTGATTCCACTTTCCCTCAAATCTGTCTTTCTGCAAGATGGGAACAGGGCAATAAAGGAATGAAAATCAGAACCTGGTCTAGACCCTTGTTATGGTTTATATCTAGTTGTCCCCTCAAAGCCTCATGCAATCATGGGGTGGGGACTTCTAGAGTTTGAGACTTGAGTCATGATCCACTGGGATTATGTGTTTTAGTACTGATGGGGTTATCAATCTGAGTATGCCTGGGATTATTGGTGTGGCCTAAGGTGGATAGGCTAAGTCAGAGAGCCTGAACGTAATATAAAGAGACAGAGAGACAGATGTTGCTGTTGCTCTCTGTACCCTGGTTGTTCTGTTGCCTCTCTCTCGATTGTTGCTATTCTGCCGCCATGAACTGAGTGCCCTCTGCCCTGTTCCACTCAGCCTTGGGCCAGCCGTATATGGACTGAAACCTCCAGCATCTGTGAGCTAAATAAACCTTTCCTTCCTTCATTTTGAATGTCGGGTATTTGTCCCAGCGACAAGTAAAGAGTAACTAAGACAACCCTATAGTAGTCTACATACCTGTGTGTGTATTTCTTGTGGTGCATATATTGAAATTGCTCTTAGTTTTTAAATGAGCAACTTTCTATAAAATTGGATGTGGAGTAACTCAGCTAGTAATATGAAAGTCACTTCAGTGTTGGCAATAATTCCTCAAGGAATGTAAAAAATGTCTTGATAGAAGTTCTCTCTGGCTATTCCTGTCTCCTGGTGGTATCCTCTGCTCTCACTGAATGCATCTTCTCTGGTGCGGACTCTCAGGCCACTCTCGCTTTGCCAGGACTGTGTTTTAGAGGAGCCTGTCTCAAATTGTTCCGTTAGCTCAAAACAGAAACTATGCTTAGCATGTCTCAAATTGAAACTTTTTAAAAACTGAATTTTGAATGCAAACAGCGGTATAAATAATGATATAAGGAATAATGCCCATCACCCACAACAAGGAAAAGAATATTATCAAACTTTTTTTTTGAGACAGAGTCACGCTGTGTAGTCTATTTTATTTTATGTCTTTATTGTGGCTGGGGCTTCAGTGGCTTGTGGTGCTGGGGATCAGATCGCGGTCCCTGTGCGCTTGCCTAAGATTGCCTAAGGAGGCGCTGTATAGCGCTGAGCTATTTTGACACTATGCAGTCTAGGTTGGTCTTAAACTTGCTATGTAGCCTGGGCTGGCCTCAACCTAATGGTGATCCTCTGGCCTCAAGTCCTGGGATTACAGGCTTAGGCCACCAGCTCTGGCCCCAAAAACTTTTGGCCCCATATTCCCTCCTGTTGATGCCCATTTGTCCGATAAAGAGAGAAGTGCTACTTTGAACCGTGTTTACCATTGTTTTGTTTTTAAGGATTGTTTCAGCACACATGAATAGAGTCCTACACGTTCCTTTTTGCTTTTTTGAACTGTGTAAAAAAGGAATCATGAAATTCCTTGCTTAATTCACATTATTGTGGTTGTAATGGCTAGTTTTTCACTACTATCTTGTATTTCTAGTGAACAACTCTGTAACCATAACTCCTTTGCTGAGCACTGGGCATTTCTGTTTTGATTTTTGGTTTTCATTTATAAAATTTTTATTATATGATTTAGCTTTTTCAAATGTTTGCTGAGTGTTGTTTACATAAATTACAATGACATCTATGAAATTTAATGATTCCAAACTTGTGTAAGTTGAAATAACTGAGGCATCAGTGAAATTACTGAGCATATTTTCTAAAGGTACATTCATTCAAATGCCGGTTTGCTATTGAAAACTCATGTTTTTGCTCTGTTATACTTTTTTAGTGAAAAGAAATTCTAAAAGCTTTGCCCACTGACATCCAAAGAGCAATGCTTCTTATTTTACTTGGGTTATTCGGGGTTCCTCCTCAGAAAACGCCGACCTAAGTCTCTTGCCCATTTTTCTGTGCTGAATTGTTCACCCTTTACTAATCCTCCTTTCAGGCCGCTACGCATTCTGGATACCAGTCCTACCTCACTGAGGCAGGTGCTGGCTATCACATAGCACAGGGAAGACTATGGTGTGAGGGCAAGTGAGTGGCTCCAGGGGCAAGATCAGCAAAAAGAGAAACAACTGGGCACAGGGCACCAGGGCCCAGGTGCTAGGAAGGCTGCATGGTGGAGGGTGATGGCAGCCCTGGAGAAATGATGCCCTGCAGGGATGAGTAAGACAGGCGAACAGATGAAGGCCAAAGAGAACCAGACATTTTCTGCTGCTGAAGAAGAAAGGTCTTATAAGTGTGGAAAGCAGGGGCTGGGGATATCTCAGTGGCACAGTACCTACCTGGCAAGTGTAAAGTCCTGAGTTTGATTCCTGGTATCAAAAAATAGAAAAGAATGGAAAGAGAGAGAGAGAAAAAAAAAAAAACCTACTAGACTTCTCTGAAAATCACCCCAAATCTCTCGTGGTTCAAACACACTTATCCCACTGTTCTTGGCGATGTGCCTTTTAAGTACTGTTTTTAGTTTGAATGCTCGCCATATCTTTTGATCACCCTTTGTGTCTAGACAGATACAGAAATCAACATAGGTGTCGACAGCATGTTGCATGTTCACACAAGTACACAACGAAGCCTCTCAACCTCTGTGCAGTGAGAGCTGAGAACAGTGACACCCAAAAGTTTGGAGCACAGTCACCATATAGTCTGAAGAAGTCCCCAAAGAGGAGATGCAAGGGCAGGTTGCAGATTCACTGACTCCACTGTGGATGTGTCACTAAAAGCTATATGGGTTTATTCAGCAGAGTTCTAAAGGCACATAGCCAGAGTAGGCAGGGCTCGAGGGGACAATCTGGGTGTGTTTCTGTGCCCTGGGGAGCTCCCCAGTCTAGAATGTGTGTTCCCATTGTCTATCAGGCTGCCTTCCAGCTGTGTCGCTAGCTGGGATCAGCTGCCTGCTGATTGGTGGGCTTCCTCAAGGATGGGTGTCTGAAGGAGGGCCTGACGGCTTGGCCTACAGTTCAGTGCGCACGCTTATTCTCTTGAGACCCTGGCAGGAAAAAAGTCTAGAGTAACTTTTGTGTCCTGAAGCTGTGGTTTTTCTTAAGAGAACAATTCTTAAATTACAGAGGCCAGCCAAGTAGCTCAGAAGATTAAACTGTCTGCTTAGGCCGACGCATAGGCCAGGTTCAGCCCCTGTCCTGCTTGACAGCCCTGTCCCCAGGGCATTCTGAGACTCAATTGAGACTGGGTGTGGTGGTGCCCACCTGTAATTCCAGCTCTTGGGAGACTGAAAACAGGAGAATCACTGCAAGACCAGATCTACATAGTGAGACTCTGCAGACCCCTGTACTAAAATACAAAAAAAAAAAAAAAAAAAAAGTACAATTCTTAAACTACAATTGTCCTCATCTCTTTTCTATTTCTTCCATTCTATCTTGACACCTTGCACCCACATCTTCCCTTTATTTATTAGGTCTTTGGAAAGATGGCTTACTCCAGGACCAGAACACAAGTAAACAAATGAACCTGGAAGTATTTTCTGAAGTCAGAGAAAACTGAAAGCAACGCTAGAGACACATCAAAAGCATACAGGAGATGGCTCCCACTGGCCAAATATGGATTAACTTGAGTACCTAAATAAACTATGGTAAGTCCAGTGAACAAATTTGGTTACCATGAATCTATTTTTATGAATCTAAAAATGCGTAAATCTAAAGTTTGTCACCATGTACTTTTTTTCAGAGTTTAATGAATTTTTCTACAAAACAGTAATTCATTGCCCAAGAGAACAAGGCTGAAAAACCTACCTTAATCAAGGGAACAAAGTGGACCTCAGTCACACAGATATAAATCTTGCCTCTGACAGGAACAATGAGAAGGTTGCATTGCTGTTCCTGCCTTACCTGAGCATCACCTGAACTCATCTGAGGGCTAGCAGGCAGATGCCTCAGCAGTGCCGTGAGCTGTTAGACAGGGAGCCTCAAAAGTACCAAGAACACAAGAAGCTGAGGAGACTGGCAGAGATGAAAGGGATTTCAGTGGACACTGTCACCAGAGAAACAGAAGCAAGAGGATTCACACCCTACCCAGTGCATGTGTGCACGTGTGTGTGTGTGTGTGTGTGTGTGTGACAGAGAGGTTATAAGAAACCACTCAGTGAGTATGGGTAGTGATGAGTCAGGAGTTTACCGTCTCGAGGGAGCAAGAAACAGAACAGAGCCTAAGTAAACCGGTCCCTTGTAATTCTGGCAAGCTGGAGACCAAGTAACAGACTCCTGGAGGTGGTGCCCTGTCTGTTCTTTGTTACTTGACCTGGCAAGTTACCAACTAGTGACATGTAAACTTAGAGTTTAGTGAATGCTGGAAGGGGATGTAAATAACAGCTTGCTTACACCAAATTAGTTATGCACATTCCTTAGCCTGTTTGTAGCCCTCAATAAGTGTGAGAAGTTTTGTGGCTTAGGTTCACTTACAGAGAGACTAAGCTCAGTGAGACCTCTGAAGCTATATTAATCCATGTTCTCCTCATTTCCTTTGGCTCTGACTGATAACTACAACAGGGCACCTAGGAGAGCTCAGGATGCAGATCAAGCTCATTCCTCTCCATTTGGACCTTGAACTGATTGTCTTCTTTACTCCAAGTTTACCAGTTCAACTGTTAATCTCATTCAAAAGCACTCTCCAAGTTGACACAAAATGTTAACTATAGGGACATGATAAAGGAACTCATGTTTCTGAGTCCTGCTGCTACTTGGGTACTTGCTGCAATGTGGGTGCGACGCATGAATGTTCACTGCAAGACTTGGGTGACTGTGTCGTAGTGATGAAGATGAGAGTGACCTTGTTTGTAGGACGTGCAGACTGAATAGTTAGGGGTAGTGGTGCCACAAATGGACAAAATACATTTCAAATGCAATAAAAAGATAAGTTATTTGAATTAAACTTTTACATTTTTTCTGAAAATTTGAGATCATTTCAAATTTTTACAAAATAAGAAGCAAAATTATGCTGGTTAAAAGTAAATGACTCCATGAAAAGGAACTAGAGTTCCTCTGAGAAGCAGCATTCTAGAGCTAACGCAAGGAGGTATAAGATGAACCAGGGCAATCACTATGCCAGCAAGCAGCCAAACTCACTGTGATGGTGGGGGCACCCAGCAACACACAGTAGGAGTGGGCTGTAACCCAAAGTACAATGTAATGTAGTGTGCACAGTCCATCTTGATAAAATAAGTGATCAAGGAAATGAACAGGGAGACATTCTGTGCAGAATCCCAAAGCAGTTATCATAGACATTACAGACACTCTGTATGCTTGCCCACTTGAATTTGGGAAGCCCGCATACCTCATAAAACACTACTTCTGTTTGTATGTGTCTCCAGGAAAGTTTCACATCTGAATCAGTAGACGGAGTGAAGAAGATCAGCCCTGGTTCACCTGGGTAGGTACCACCCAACTCACTGAAAACTCGGCTCAATGGAAAGGTGAAAGAATGGAGAATTTCTCCCTTCTTGAGATGAAGTGCCCATCTTCCCTCATACATGAGAGCTCTTGACCACGGCACCTTTGGACAGGGTCTCGAGCTTTCAAACTGGGGGTGCTGGGTCTTAGGTATGAAACCACGCAATCTGATGCAAGAAAATTTATTGGAGGCATCAAGTAGGCTGTCTGCCTAGCAGACCAAGACAGCAGCAAACAAAGAGGGCACAGGAAACTTAGTAGGATATTTTAGGGAGGATAATGCAGGCTGGAATAGCTAAGGGAGAGCAAACCTGGGCAGGGCTACCTGGTCTGCGGGGGACTTTCAATGTTAACAAAGGAGAGTTTCTGGGGTTGCTTGCCTAGGTCAAAGTCAGGTGACCCTGTTCTGTGGTTTTGGGTTTGGTTCTGTGTGGGGTTAAGGGGGAGAGAGTTTGGAGGCAGGGTGCCAGAAAAACCAAGAGGGAGAGAATTTGTGGCAGGGTTCCTGGGAAACTTTGAATCCTGACCTTTGAATCCCAGTGAAGGCATGGCCTCCATGTCAGGCCAGTTGTCCTCAGACCCCTCACTCATACTGGCTTTGTGCCTTTGGAAAACCCTGACACTATAGTAATTAACTGTAGGTGACTTTTAAGTATGATGTTATAAATTTTCCAGACCTTCCTATTCTTTTCAAGCTTTAACTTAGATGATTTTCTTGTCTCCTCATTCTCTCATGAGTATGTTAAGATAGTGGAATTTGTCTAAAAGTCCTTTGGTTCCAGTACCTTGGCTTCCTAGCAAGCAAATCAAAGTCCAGTGAAGTGGGGCGCAGGCCAGTACACCCCCAGCCAGGCAGGTCCACATTACACCCAGGCAAGGCAGACACCCCACAGTAGCCAGTTAAGCCCTTTCTTCTTTCTTTATTTAGCCTATAAAAACTCACTGATGGAGCTCTCTGAGTCTCTTCTAAGTATAAATCCCAAGTACAAGCCATTCTTTGCTCAGTTGAACTCTGACAGTTTTCATGTGCCTTCATTTTTCATCTGTGAACTGTTTAAAATCGAAGTGTGCCGTGGCTGTAAGCAGCGCCTGGCTTCCAGTTCTCATCTCTTGGAGACAGGACTGCTGCTAGTTCACCATCACCCTTGCCTGGTGCCTATCTCCGAGGGCTCTCAGCTACATTTGTGTCTGACTAGGAACTGTGAAAATTCCTAGATACTGTTTCCTACTGCTCTGAGGACAGAAGTCTCGGGTGCATGACTCCAACACTCTGTGGAAGTGCACCATCTTGTCAATTCTGCAGCCACCACCTCTGCAGAAGAGACCCGTTGGGTTGAATAGGAAGTAGGCACACTCTATCTTCTCCTAATCCTCTGGCATTCGGCAACTGTAGACTCCCCTGCTGGCATCAGTAGTGAGCATTCCAGTGAGGCGCGAGGCATCAACTCTGGCCGTTGATACCCAAAATCCAAAACCTTTCTGTCCACCTACTTTCTCTTCCAGACAGGCAAAGCCTACATTGAAACCACTGGCCCATCTTCCTAAGCAGTAACACAGGAAGCTCTGAGTTGCCTGTTGTGAGATGGAAAGGGCGCTGGATATTCCAGGAACACAAGTTGTTATCTACCTGAGAGTTTCACAGTAGCGTCTTGTAAGCTTCCGCATCCATCTCTTTCCTGTGCTTCATACCTGCATTTCTCACAAGTGGTCTCAGCCCGAAGCTCCTGAGGAAACCTCAAACTTAACTGGTGTGCAAATGAATGTACCTCACCCTCTGTCCCCAGCCTGGAGATGCCATGATGAACTGTCCAACTACACAAAGTGTCTATTCTTGACTCACCATCTTGCCCCTTCTGCTTTCCTGCTACCCATTTGTTCCACAAGAGAAATTCTCTCCCTTACCCGCAGGGTTACATCTTCCTTCCCACTCTCCTGGCATCTATGGCTGATGCCAGTGCACCCAAAGCTCTGGGTTTGGGCCCTGACAGGACTAGGAGCGTCCTGTCTTCTCCTTGCACCTGGGACAGCTGTCTGTGTGCAGTGATTTATTTTGAGCCACATTCCCCACAGGTACACTGGGGCCCAGCACCACTGCTTGGGCCTACAGTGGTGAATGGATGGTGAAGCAAACCCGTTCACCGCACAGGCAAGCAGTGGAAGGGGAGGATGAAGCGGGGTTCCAGTCCCTGGAGGGTCCCACATCCCATGATCTGGCAGGTCCCCTGGCCCCGACCTACATGCCTCAGCCCTCTGGCAGCACCATTCTGGGCACGAAGTCTACCCCACCCAGCCTCTGGGGTACACAGATACCCAGTGTGGCAGCTCCTGTATTTGTCTGTTGGCCCACTAGCAAAGAAACTCATTGTGACCAAGTGGTAACCAGATCTTGCAGCCTAGTGGGGCCCTTGCTGTGTCTCCAGTTGAAGTGACATTCTCAGCCTACACAGAAACTAGGATTCTCACCTAGGAGTGCCCAAGTAGGAGGGCAGGAAGCGCAGATGCCACAGAGAAGTCTCAGGTGTTTGTGCTATCATATTTCCGCTTTTAGATCTTACATCTAGCCGTAGCGTCAGGGATGGGAGCCAGGGCCTAGAGTGTGCCAGCAAGTGTTCTGGCAGTGAGCCAGAGCCCTTTCCGTGTTTGTAGACAGAGTCTCTCTGCATTGCCCAGGCTGCCCTCAGATGCGTGTCCCTGCCTTGGTCACCTGAGCATCTGAGGTTGTAGGTGAGCGCTGCCGCGCTCGGCGTTCACACCACTTCTGCAGGACCTGCCACGTTGCCGTAACAGCCCACGTGTAGCTTCTTCCCGCATGAGTCTGGGACTTCCTTGAATATAGAAACTGTGTGTATTTATTTTACCACTGGACACATAGCGGTCAGTGGGATTATGTTAAACAAGCGAAAGATGAAACTTGTCAGTAATAGAAGAAATGTGCATATAACACTAATGTTTTTCCTCATAAAATTTTGATATTTCTGAATATTTTATGGGAAAAATGGTTTTGTACATGGGATGAAATAATATAAATTCAAAACTTGCAGATCGGGATTAGCTCTATCACTCATCTCTTTTAAAAAGTTTATGAGTCTCTCGTTCAAACCAACAGGGTACGTTGGGCACACTTCTCCGGAAGTGTGATTGCCCCACTCCCACGTGGACCCCAGGGTGCGCACCACCTGGAGGGTCCTCAGAAGGCTGGATGGCTCCTTCTTGCTGTCTGTACCTGTTCACTGGAAAGAAAGGACTCTGGGGTTTTACTCTGTTACCTGTCCATGATGTTTATGGATTTCATAGTGTTCTCTTACTGCACATGACTCAGTTCTGTCATAGATAAGCGTATCTGAACCATTAATGCTCTAAAATTCAATCCTTTTGATTAGATATTAGCATTTATTTCTTTCAAATATAAAATAAAATTATAAAAGTATTCATTTTCAGTTATTAACTATTTTGAGTGATAAAATAAAGAGATTGAGAAAAATATTAAATATCAATAATTACTACTGAACTATGGTTTTTCTACAATGATTTGTGTTTTTAGTCAAAATAAGTTGCACTGGGCCAAGGATATAGCTCAGCAGTGTAAGTGCTTACATGGCAAATGGAAGGTCCTGAGTTCAATCCCAAGTACACACGTACACACACACACACACAGTTTAAAATAAACAGAATTTAGGCTTTGCATAATGATACTCTCCGGAACTGTTAAGGATAGAAAGGTAACAACTTAAGATGGAAAATGCCAGGCTGAGGAGATAGCTCAGTGGTCTAAGTGCCTGCCTCGCAAGTACAAGGACTTGTGTTTGGTCCCCAATACTCATGCCAAGCCATCCCTGGAGCTCTGGGCATGCTGTGCCAACCTGAAACTAGGTGTGGAGGCACGCACCTGTAATTCCAGCACTGGAGCGGCTCAGACAGGAGGATCACCATGAGTCTGAACTGTGTAATGAGACCTTGTAATAAATAAGTAAATACATAAATTTTTTTTTAAAAAAAGAAAAATGCTTTTTATGGTTTCTTGGAAGAATAAGTGACATGCATCTGTGGATTCTTTTACCCTGGTTATTCTTAATTCTGAATTACAAATCTGAGCATAGAGGTAATTTTTAAACTAAAATACTTGCTTCTATTTTTAATAATATGAAGTAAAAGCATTAAAATCATTTTTACTAATAATTGAGAATCAAATGAACCTTTAGTAAAAATAATTATAATTGTGTAGGTAACTGTCTGATTTTTTTTTTTTTTTTTTTAATTTGGTACAGGATCTCGCTATGCAGCTCGGACTCGTAGTTATCTTCCTGTCTCAGCCTCCCCAGTGCTGCGATTACAGGTGTGCGCCATAACACCCAATCTATGATTTTTTTGTTTTTGTTTTTATGTCCAGTAATGTTTTTTTTAGGAACTTGAGCATGTCAGTGTTGGTGCCTATAGGTTTATAATTATTATTTCTGTTGTTTGAGTTATTCTCTTAACTAATATATAGTGACCTTCCTTGCCTGTTCCAAATAGCTTTGGCTTACAGTGAAGACATTTTGTCTGAAAATAGGACAGTTACCCCTGTTCATTTTCAGGTTCCTATTGCATGGAATATTGTTTCTGTCCTTCGATTTTAATTGGTAAATTTCTTATTGGATTAAATATGTTTCTTATGTACATCTATTATTGGGTTTTGTTTCTTGACCCATTCTGCCAATTTATGGCTTTTTTTTTTTTTTTTTGTCTTTTTGACACAGGGCCTCACTATGCAGTTCAGGCTGGCCTCGAGCTCACTTTTGTAGCCCAGGCTGGTCTCAAACTCACACTGATACTCTTGCCTGAGGCTCCCAGGTGTTGAGATTACAGGCACAATCTATGTTTTTTGATTGAAGAATTGAGACCATTCACAATGAGAGGTAACATTGAAAGATATTGGCTTTTTCTTGTTATTTATTATTTTCCTGTTGCTTCTTAACTGCTCCCCCTTTCTGGAATATTCATTCTACTTGACTTACTGGCATTGTTGGTTTCATTCTCTTTTTCTAAGATTTCCTTGAGAATTTCTTGGAGTGCAAGTTCAATGGTCTTGAACTTCTTTAGGTACTCTTTTTCAGGGAAATACCTTACTTCTCCATTAATTTCGAAAGGTAGTTATTCAGGATATCTAATTCTGGGGTAGAAGTTATTTTCTTTTAGGGCTTGGGATACTTTACACAGAGCTTTCCTAGCCCTTAATGTTTGTGTTGAAAGTCTGCTGTAATTCTAGTGGATTTATCCTTGTAAGTGACCAATTGCTTTTTTTCTTTTTTAACAGCTTTTAAAATTTTGTCCCTGAATTGGAACATTTCAATTTTGACTTTTTTTTTAAACTTTTAATAAGAAATAACAATGTGACAGTTTCAAAACATGTTAGTCCCACATTCCCAATAACTGATACAATGCACATTGCTGTCCTTGTAGTAGTTATACAGAGCACAGGGTGAAGACATGATAATTTTTCTAATCATTATTGGTACAAAAAATTTCTTCTCATTGAACTAAGAGAAAGCAGCTATATACATAGTTCAATGTTCCATAATTACAGTGGGTTACTGGCAAAACTGGCAATGTTGGAAGCTGTTGATTTAAGCCTTTTACAGCTCAGCATACTAATCTAGCTTTACGTTTTATGCCTCGTGGTTAAACTTTTCTGCTGGGTGGTTAAGGGCAAGTTAAAGCACCTGCATAACAAAACATGTAACTTTTGTATCTCCCAAGGTCAGTTAAGTCCCCTCAGGATTTACTTTGAAACCATGTACAGTGCTTTGTAGAACTGTTGTCAGTGTCAGCTGTCTGGATGAATCACAGCCATTGCTTGACCAGTTTGCTCTCTGAGAAAGCCCAAGAGAATGTTTTCTGTCTAGGTGACTCTCCTTAGGCACACCACACATCTTCAGTTCCTTTCTTCTGTAGCCCCATAATCTACTTGAACAGAAAATTTGTGAAACCACTGAGTCATAGGATGTTACAGTGCAAAGATATCTGAGACCATGCAATGGCCAGGTGATCCACTGAGAGGCAGTGCAACAAGTCCAGCACTCTGATGCTTTAGTAGGGAAATGTTCTGGAACATGGGTGCACTTTTGGCTTTTGTACCCCTTTTTAACATTCCCCTGATTTAACATCCACTGCCTTCCCAAGGAATGAAGAGAATTGCAGTTTGACTGTTGAGGTCTGTTCAGGACACAGAGTCTTAAAACATACATCTGCTCTAACCAGGAAAACAACTCATTTAAAGAACTTCACAGAGGAAAACTAACCTAGGTACAGGATCCCCAGGAAGTGGTCAGAATGAGAAACCAAGGGGTGCATGGTGAAATCTCCCAAAGACTCGGCCACATCATCACACAGGAGAGAGGGAAACTATGCTCCCTGAAATGCTGGGTCTACATGGGTAAAACAGCTCCTTCCTGCCCACACCCAAGTCTCTGGCCTTTGGGGGTTAGGAGGACCCCGAAGTGGGCAGGGTGAGTTGGGGGTGGCCATGGGATGAACAGGCCAGGCCTGCTGGCTGAGGACAGTGTCATCAGAGTGGAGCAGAGCCTCATCCTGTATTCAGATCACAAACGGGCTCTTCTAGTGTCTGGATGTGATGCAGGTGGAGTGGAGGTGTGATGTAAACCATAAAACGCAGGACATGAGGTCATAGCAAGTTCCTGTCTCACTGAAAGGCTTAAAAAAAACCCTTCCTGGTTTGGAAGCAGGAGCTGAGAAGGAGCAAAGAGGTACATCTGGAGGCTGGGAGGGACTCCCTTACAGAGCACACCTGCCAGGTGCAGTGTGGGTAGGGGGTGGGGGTGGGGACAGCAGCCTGCTCTGGAGTAGCTGTGGTGTCCTGTGTGGGCTGCCTACAGGAGAAGGCTCACAAAGCACCCTGGGGGAGGGGAGGTACCTGCCAGCTACACTCAAGGTATAGCCCTGGACAGAAGAACAAGGACATTTAGAAAAACCTAAGCGTGCTACCCTGAGGTTCTTCTGTGTCCCTGCACTGCCTCTTACTTGTCCTGGAATGTACTCTTCCCATGACAAATCTCACAACCCGCTGGGCTTACTGAAGTAATGGCAGCAGATGTCTCACACTAGCAAAAGTGCGCACTTTGCAAAGAGTTGTAGACATCTGTGTGGAACGACTGGTAATGACCACGTTGGTGAACTTCCCACAGTAGACCCAGAAGTCACACAAATCAAACTCGGTGGGCCAGGAAGGTAGATCCTGCATGCGGCAAGGGGGAACTGCAGGCTGTGGAGAATGGAGGGCTGGCATCATGCCTCTTAGAAGGTCTCTGATGTGACATTTTCCCAAATTTTTTTAAAAAAGCCAGAAATCAAGATTTCTTTTGATAATCTCATGACCTGTAAAGTAATATCATTTCATTAAAAAAAATTGAAGCAAGGTTTCATTATGCAGTTCAGGCTGACCTTGAACTCGCTGTGTACCAAGATTCACTTCAAATTCATGACAACCTTCCCGCCTCAGCTTCGCAAGTGGTGGGATTATAGGTGTACTCTACCAGGCCAGGCCCCTAAAAATTTAACAGCACACATCTGCAGCAACAGAGGACCCTAAATCACAGGCTTTGAATCTCTGTTATAGCTGGACATTTTACGTTTGTTTTTAATTAAATATTAATTAAAATTAAAGTAAATATTTCAAAAAATATTCTAAAATTCAAATCAAATCATGAGTCTAACTTAGAGGCCAGAGTGTTGTGTATCATATGTATGAATTTGTAATCAATTCAGAGTACTTGCATAGTATGTGACTAGCTTCATATATACAAAGATATCAACTAAGAAAAAGTTTTCAAGGTAGTAAAAAATTGCTAAGAATAAAACATAACAAAAATACTGCAATGGCAAATATACGACCAGAACTTCTAACAGTCTGGGGATAAGATATCGCACAGAGTTCTAGTATGTCGTGCACATAGACATGTCCGTGATGCTTACTGGTGGCCAGGTGTCACTTGTGGGACTGACTTACTGCTATTTCCTTGATATTCACCCTGTAAACCTAGACAGAAGCATGAGCCACAGGGTGCAGGAGAAGTCCATTTGTAGAATATGCTGATGGACATATTCTGCTGCTGTATACAAAAGAATAGTCGAAAAGCTGCTTTTCTATACCTTTTTTTCTCCTGTGTTTAATTGTTTGCCCTATTTGGTGGGTTCCTTCCATTCTCCTTCACAGAGTTGTGGTCATTTTGATCCGTCTCTAGAATATCTTTTAGTGAACTGTGCAGGGTTGGCCTTGTCATGAAATCCTTTAGTTGTTCTTTGTCCTGGAAGTATTTCACTTCTCCACTGAACTTGTTATAGCAGTCTGGGCTGGAATTTGTTTTCTTGCAAGACTTGCAGTACTTTGCTCCATGCTCTTCTTGATTTGATGGTTTGTAAAGAGAAATAAGCCATTTTTCTAATGGATTTTTCTTTAAATGTGTTCCATTTCTTTTCTCTAGTGGCTTTTAGTATACAGTTCCTGTGCTGAATTTCTGGGATCTTGATTATTATATGTCTGGGTGTGGTTTTAATTGGGTTGATGCGATTGGGAGTCCTATATGCTTCAGTTACTGAATGTCAAATTGTTTCTCCATATTTGAGATGTTTTCTGCTATTACTTCTGCTCATATTCTTTTTATATCATTTGGACGGATTCCTTCTTTTTCCTTGATGCCTATTAGTCTTACGTTGTTCATCTTTGCATCATGTTGCAGATGCTGAATTATTTTTCTTGAACCCTAGTTGTTATTAAGAGATTTTTTCTTACTTCTTCACTAGCTGCAGTTATGTCTTTAAGGTCTGAAAGTCTATTTTCGATTACATTGAAATAGTTTTGCCAGCTTGTGATTGGGGTTTTAAGTTCCTGTATAGCACTTTGAATCTGCTTCATACATCCTATTACTTTCCTATATTGCTCATTCAAGGATTCCATCATTT
>PVKN010007417.1:0-26694 GCA_004027915.1 Capromys pilorides | reverse complement strand
TCTTCAAATGTCTTATTTCTGACCTCAGTAGTGAAGAGTAATTTCAGTGGACATGGAGTTGCATGGTTGATCCCCTTAGAATCATTAATATTGGTCAGCATCTTTGAGCATTCAGATCCCAGTATGGGAAGCCTCACTCCCTTTCATCTTTTTGCTTTTCATATCCCAAACTTGATTTGCAGAACGTTTTATTTTTTCCTCAGTGGCTTGTGGGGGTTTTCTCTTCATCTGCAGAGCTGTGCAATTGCTCCTGACTTAAGGCATGCCTATCATGTGATATGCGGCTCCCTTAGGGAATGCTTCTGATTCGAAGCACCTACATTTCCTCAGCAGGTTCTTTTCTGTCTGGCTGACTTTTCCCTAGGATCTCTACTCTTTCATTTTGAACTCCTTAACAGTGGATGCCTCACTGTGTTCCTGACACAGAATGGCAGGAGACACAAAGTCTGTTGGGAGGCACAAACTCTGTCAGGAGAAGCAAAGGCTATTGGGAGGCACAAAAGCTGGCCTGAAATTGAATGCAGCACCCTAGGTTTGCCCAGCAGGATTTTAAGTTAGTTATTCACTTTTATGGTGCTGTATACCTTTACTAGTTTTATTAGTCATGTTAGAAAAGCAAGAACACTTGTATTCAGTGTTTCAGTTTTTCTTTTTCTCTCTAGCATGAGTTTTAGTAACCTAGACATCCTCCTGATTCTCCACATCTCACTGCAGGATATAAGCTTTGGTTCTTTATTGTTTCCTGGATCTGTCTCTACTCAATCAGTCTGGCTCCTTTCTTTGGTCCGTGGATGACTTCCAAGTGCTTAGGAATCTGCTTCTCTGTGAGGCCTGGGGAACCTGGCTTGATCAGAATCATCATTGCGGGGGGTCCTGCGGGGCACTTAGCCCCCTGCTCATCCAAGGCGACCCCAAGGGCGCAGCACCTTGTCATCATGTGCAAAGATTGAAGGGCTGTTTCGAGATCTGAAGGCCACTAAGCCCTGTGCCCAGCCCTGCTGGTGTCTCAGAAATTGTGATTACTGGAAAGTACCACAGGTTCTGCTTTGGAGACAGGGCTGCTTCTATTGGATATCTTTGGCCTGATCTTTCCAATGACAGTGAGCGGAGGCAGGGCAGGGTAGACATGCTACAGCTGTGGTCACATTTTCTCCCATCCTAAGACCTCCACATTCTCTGGCATTAAAAGTGACAGATGGGGGTGAGATGCTCCCAAACCACTAGTTCATCTTGGGCTTCTTCTGCCTGAGCTCCAAGCCACCAAGGCTGGGGGCTTAGAAAGCAGGACTCCACCTATCATAGTCCTGGGAACTGGCTGGGAAGTTGAAGGTCAAGGTGCTGTCTAGGTCCCCGGGGAAGGCTCTTTGCTCGGCTTGTAGACAGCCACATTCTCATTCTATTGTCACTTGGTAGAGAAGCCACAAAGAGACAAATGCTTTCTGCTACCTCCTTGAAGGGCACTAATCCTACCAGGAGGGCCTCACCCTCATGACCTCATCCAACCCTAATGACCTTCCAATATCCATCTCCCAATACCATACTTTGGAGTTAGGGCTTCAGCCTATGAATTAGGGTGAGGACACAGAGTTCAGGGCAATGTCCACCACCGCATTTCTGACTGACCATCCTGAGCAACAACCACTGTTGTTGCTGGGATTGCAAAGGTCTCCCCAGTCCCCAGTGGACAAGCTAGTTTCTGTCTGAGGCTCCTTGGGTGTGTCAGTGGGGATGCTGTTGGCCTCTTCTGAGAGCACAGAGTCTGGGTCAGCTCTCCTACTGCCCGTCGCCTGCCTGGGAGCCTGGGAGCTATCACTACTGCCTGTGGCAGTCTGCGCACAGGAGGGGAAAAGCCGGCTGCTGCCCTGGTATGGAAGGCTTGCATCCCTAGACTGACAGATCGGCATAACGTGAAGTTCATCTCAGGGTGAACACAGGGCAGTGGGCACGGAAACCGGCAGGGCATGTCCTCCAGCTCGGCACTGCTGCAGGTGCCCTGTCCCCTCTTCTCTGTGGGACATCAGCCCCGGAGCTCCACCCTTATCTGCCAGAGCCAGCAGAGAGACACATGTGCTTGTAGTCGGACATTGCAGTGGGGAGCTCTCTCTTTCCCAGGTGAGCTGCTCTGGCCCCACTCACACTTTTCCAGAATCCCAAACTGGGATCCTTCAGTTTTTCAAATTTCTTCCTCTCCTGGACTATGTGTGCCATGTGCACTCCTCTTCAGGTAGATTTTCTTCTTTCCTAAGCTGGCGTCTGGAAAAAAGACTTTCTGTTAATAATTAAATGTGTCTTCGGTGGTACCGTTTCCATTTGTTGCCTTGGAAATCTGACGACACTCAATTCCTCTTAGCAGAAAAATAATGAGTGGCCCTGATTCTCATTTCATCATGACGCATCTAGCTTTGAAAAGGGCCTGAGCACTGAAGAACAGAGTGCTTGAGGGGAGACACAGAGCTTGGGGTTCTATGCCATTTTGTCCCATGGGAAGGGAAGAGGGCCACATTTGTGGCATCTGCGTTTCCTCTCCTTTAGGAGTGTGCAGCTCATTGCAAGTCCCTGATTCCAATTTTTGGTCGTAGACTTCTGCAGAGCAGCTATTACCAGCTCCATTTCCTAGATGAGGAAACAGGGCCACGAAACCTAAATCATTAGGGGGCAAAGCAGGCAGCTCTGCTTGACTTTCAAACATGCTCCTGTCTATTAATCTTAGTCAAAAACGTATGACTACAGGAGGCTGCTGTGCTATGAAATTTTAAAACCAAATAATACACGTCTAGGAAGCCTACGTGAATTATGGAGCTCCAAGGGTTTAACAAAAAGTGAAAACTTTAGCCTCTGCCTTCCGAATAATGTTTCTTATGGATCGTGTTCATTTTCATGTTTTCAGCAAAATGCTAGGCTGGATGATGGGCTTTCGGCAACCCTGTCATCACTTTAGAGGTTTGTGACTGGGGCTGGATGTCCAGCAGGTTGCTTCTCCAGTGCCAGGCGCAGGTAGAGTGAGGACCACAGGCCCAGCGCAGGGAGCTGGGTCTTCCCCGGAGGGGTGTGGAAGGGTGGGGCCCGCTGCGGCCATCTGTAGGGGCCAGTGCTGGTGACACAGATCTGCGTGAGGAGATCCCTGTCTGTGGCTGTGTCCACGGAGGTCGCTGTCTACCATGCGACATCAAGGAAAAGACTGCTCTGGCCGGAGCATTCCAAATGCACAGCAGAGGCCCAGCAAAAATGTGTGTTGTCAGAGAGGCTACAAATGCCCCCTTTGGGAAAACAGGCTGGCGACAAGCACGACAATTACTCCTGTTCATTACGAACCTGGAGACAGACCCTTCCATCTTCTGTTCCTAATTTTCTCCACACTGTGCTGCAGGGGGAGAGGCGACTTCGCTTGCCAGCCCTGCAGTCAGGAATGCTTAACCTGAAACTTGGGATGCTCGCTCCTGCTGCTCTGCAGAGCCAGGCGCGCTGTCCTCGGGAGACCTGCGCAGCTCCTGCTCCAGCAGCTCGGCTCGCGCTGGTTAAGTAGCAGAAGCCCCTGCGGCTGCACTTGGGTCAGTGGGACTGACTATGGGGTCGCCGAGGAAGTGGACCTGGGTGGAGCGTCAGAACCGTCTGCACCCCAGGACTGCTGAGGATCAGGAAAGGCAGGATGGAGATTCAGCGCTTGGAAGCTGCGTGCTTCCCGGCCTGGGCAGATGGGGCCTTGGCCTCACACCTCGGGATGCTGAATACTGCTGTGGGAGGCGGGATGGAAGTCCGTCACTGAGGCAGGCACAGGGAGCGCAGGCTGGCACCAGGTGGGCCCTCAGAGCTCCCGCCGCCGAGGAGGCCTCGGACTGCGGAGTCAGCCTCTCAGGCTGCACGGAGCTCCGGGGACAGCCGGCTGTAAGCAAGCGGACGAGATGAATAGAGCCTGTCTGTGGCCTCTCTCTCCTTCCCTCTCTCTCTCTCTCTCTCTCTCTCTCTCTCTCTCTCTCTCTCTCTCCCTCCCTCCCTCCCTCCCTCCTGACTCTACGCTCGCTCACCAGGAGGAGCTTGCACTCTGTGGGAATCTGCCTCCATCTGTCTCACCTGTGCTCGGGCGTCTTCCCATCTCGCTCCCCGGCCTCTCCTCCGACTCTGAGTTTTCTGCCCTTTTTAGTCCGTCCCATCTGTCTTCTGTCTGCTGCCAGCGGCTTTCTCAGCCTCTGGATGGTGGCCTATTTTCCCTGCTCCCGTGACCACAGATGGACTTGCAGTTCAGGGCAGATGGGACTGAGCAGTTGTGTGCATGGTCTCGGTTCTGTTGAGCAAACAGCAAGGTGCGCACAGCGGGCTGTTTTCTGCAGTCTCTGCAATCAGCATCAGCTGCACGGGATCCCTGGATTCAGAATGACCGCGAGCATTCTGGAGTATGGGGTTGGCATCCTGAGGTATAGGGAGTGCCCGACAGGACAGGAGGTCCAACAGCTGGACACTCCACTGCCTCCCTGTTGGTGGCCGAGCACGCTTTCCTCTTCTCTGTCCTGACTCTTGTCATGGGTTAGACCAAAAATGTCTCCCAAGGGGCCAGCCAGCTAGCTCAGCAGACTAAAGTGCCTGCTTAGGCAGAGCACAGCAGCTGGGGTTCTATCCCCAGTGTGCCATGCCAGCCCTGCCCCTGGGGCACACTGACATGCTGATTGAGACTGGCCTGGTGGTGTGCACCTGTAATCTCAGCACTTAGAAGGCTGGAAACAGGAGAATCACTGTGAGTTGGATCTCGCTCCCTGGCATCTCATCCGACTCTGAGTTTTCTGCCCTTTTTAGTCCGTCCCATCTGTCTCCTGTCTGCTGCCAGCGGCTTTCTCAGCCTCTGGATGGTGGCCTATTTTCCCTGCTCCCGTGACCACAGATGGACTTGCAGTTCAGGGCAGAAGGGACTGAGCAGTTGTGTGGTCATATTTCCACTGACCCTGAAGACCTTTTACTAAATACATAAAAAAAAAAATGTCCCTCAAAACTGAGCATAGTGGCACACACCTACACTATCAGTACCCTGGGAGGCTGACACAGGAGCAGGGCCAGTATGACCCCCGCTGACTGTTACAGTCTGCGCTTCTCTTTTGGATTTTCTGGATTTGTTTCTAAGGTAGCAACCAATTCTCCATTGGCTGAAGACATCCAGTCTTCTTATATCTATTTCTAGCAATATAAAATCCATCTGTGCAGGAGACTAATAATACACAGTATATCAGTCACGTCCGAGGACTGCAGGGCATAGTAATTTGATTTTGTGGATTTTAATTTGGCAGTTTCTATTAGCAGGAATGTGATTATTATTATTAGATTAAAATGTGATGAATTGAATGAACACTTGACATCAGAGTGTGCACAAACAATTTGCGTGAGAAAAAAATCCACAATATTACACATTCCATATAAATATTACAATAGAATTATCACACTGAAAAGATAACTTTTGACATTGAAGAATGTGTATCATAAGGATTGCTAGTAGAGTTAAGGATCATGCCAATGTAGCCTCTAAAAATGTACCGTACCTTTGTATGGGCATCTACCTTATGTTGTTTTTCAAAATTTCACTTGTCCCAAATAATCAGGCTCCAGAGGATCTGACATATTGCCATCGAAATCTATGGTGAATGTCTAAATAAAACAGACATAACAATGACAGACATATTTCCACTCATTCCCCTCAAAATCCTCTCTGATGTTTTAAGCACACTTTTCCCACATTCTTGCTACTTTCTGGAGAGGTTCTGAAAGTCCTCTTTCTGCCCAGTGGCCCTGGACAGTGACCACTACTTGCTAGTTTCTTTGCTTTCTTGTGACCGGGTCACTGACATCAAACAGAGAGAAGAGATCCACCGCTTCTCAGGTGCTACTTGAAATGTGCATTGTGTGGGCAAATTCTCCAGTTGACTGAAAAAGCCAATTTTGATTCAGCCACAATTGTGAATATTCTTTAAGATGAAGACATAATCTGTGTAGATGATAGACAAATTAATGATAATCTGACATTTTTTTTAAAGGCATATGTTGCTCCCTCATGGAGATTTCATGGAGGCAATTGTCAGAAATGGTTTTATTTTAATTGAGACTGGTTTTAATTTGAGCCCTCCCTGGTGCACACATTACCTGATATATTTTGCTTTAAAAGTACACATGCAGACCTGGTCAGTCATGTGTGTTTATCTGCATTTTGGCTTTCGACCTGGAAATGCAGAAGAATGCTTCTAGAGGCACCAGTGGAGTTGGTTATTAAGTCTCATCCTGAAGCAACCTGGCCTCCTGAGCACACACCTGCCTTGTCCACTGCTTCACTTGAGGAGGCTGGCTGCTCTCTTTTCCCTGCGGCTTAATGCAACACAAATCCCTCAACCTCTACCTGGGCATTCTTGGCCTAGTTTTTAAAGTAAATTTTAAGTCACAATGACCAATCCTTTCTTTCTAAAATAAGAGCACTTTTAAAATATATTAAACGACAACTTGCATTAATTTCAGAAATTTTTACTGTTATAAAAAACATAAGGAAGAGAGAAATTTCGGATAAATCCTGTAACTCAGAAACAACTACTAGCTTCCTTGTCAAATGTTTTATACATGCACAAGACAAAAGCCTCATTTAAATGAGTGAGTTTGCACATAGGCAGCTGATGGTCCAGTGCGTGCTAAGTGTGTGAGGTTGCTTAGAGGGTCCAGAGGGAGCTGAGGGTGGAGACTTCGTACTGAATTTAATTTTAAATCATTCATCGTGCCATGGCCAGAATTCAGCAGGCATTAGAGTATGAGCTGAAGTTTAGGAAGTGAAAACTTATCAGTGATAGTTTATACACCACTGTAAGTGTTATCTTTTTAAATTTTCCATTTGGAATATTTGTGTTTCTGGCATTGAGAAGTTCAATTGGGCTTTCTCATCACTAAAATCATTTACATAAAAATATTCATGGGCTTGGGAGATCACTGAGCAGTCTGAGCACCTGCCTGGCAAGCGTAAGAAGCTGCGTTGGATCCCTGTACCATGTGCCATGCCAGCCCCTAAAGCTGAGCTATGTCCTGCTGCCACCAGACCCAGATGTGGTGGTGCACACCCATAGCCCAAGTGCTAGGGAGGCTGAGGCAGGAGGATTGATACAAATCTGAGCTGCATACTGAGGGCCTGTGTCAAATAAGTAAGTAAATGAATATTCATTAAAAGGGACTGCATTTGAATGTTATTAACACATAATTGTAATAATTATACACGATTTAAGCTGGGAGTATTGCTCAGCAGCATATACACTTGCCTGACAAGTACAAGCTCCTAAGTTTGATCCCTGGTACCAAAAAACATTCTACATGTAAAAGTTAAATGTTTATAATTATTCATTTATACAATTGTTTTATTTTTGAAAGTGATAGGTTATACAGTGTTATCAATTTAAATAAAAATTGGAGAAAATGAGTGAGATTGGCACATACGCAGCTAGAGACAGCATGAGCTGAGGAATGGAAGAAGGATTGGGGTATGGAACTGGGTACAGATGGGGCATGGAACTGGTGCATGGAGGAGCGGTGGGCTCCTGGTGCATAGAGGCAGCAGGTGGCCAGGAGTACTTTGGGAGCACTGAACCCAGTATTGTTGGAGCCCAGGGGTGGCAGCCACGGGCAAGACAGCCAGACCCCAGCTCCCAGCAAGAGCAAGGGAAGCTTTGGGGCAGCAGGCAGCAGTCAGCAAGGTCAAGTGGGGTTTTCCTTTTGGGAAGACAGAGAGAGAGAAAGAGAGAGAGAGAGAAAGAGAGAGAGAGAGAGAGAGAGAGAGAGAGAGAGAGAGAGAGAGAGAAGAAAATTTTTGATAGCTCACTAGTTTCAAGCTGTGGGAACAGAAAGAACTACACACGGAGACTGAAGCCACTTGTAGAGAAGGTTGAGGGGCTCCTACATCTCTGCTCTCCAGTGGTGACTTTCGGAATGGAGCGCCAGGAGGGAGCCACACTGTCATGAGGCGATGTGCGTGCTCTGGTGGCCAGGCACCTACTAAAGATACAGGCAGAAAAGGAAGAGATTGAGGAATGACACAGCAGTTTATACCTGTATCACGCATATACACCACAGGAAAATAATAGCTTCAGTTTTGCCTGTGAAATAGTAACTTCAGAGTTATAGGCTCTTCATCTCTCATAGATGCCACAGAATTCTGAGTAAAGTGATAGTGTCTTCCTAAACAGAGAAGCTTAGGCAACCATATTCATCCCCCCTTTTCTGGGACTTATGGTCTGTGTAGGAAAGAGAAAAATGAAGAGTTGGGAAGAAGAAAGACAATGAGTCCGGAGAGGTTAAAAAGAAGCATACTGGTGTCTTAGTTACTGTTCCCTCATTGCCGAGACAGAATGCCTGACATCTAGAATTAAAGAAGAAAAGTTTTATTCAGCTCATGTTTGAGGAGTTTTCTGTCCATACTTGGCTGATTCCAAAGCAGAGGGGCACATGGCACAAAGCAATTGTTCATGGCCACAGAACACAGCAAAAGCAGGGCGGGCCAGGTAGCTCAATAGAGTAGAGTACTAGGCAGATGCAGGGACTGGGGTCTGATTTCCTGTGTGCCTTGCCGGCCCTGCCGCCGGGGCTCAGTGAGGCAGTGATGGAGACTGGGTGTGGCCCCTGCCTGTAATCCCAGTGCTTGGGAGGCTGAAAACAGGAGGAACAGTATGAGTCCAATCTCTGGAGTGAGACCCTGTACTAAATACATAAAAAAAAAAAGAAAAAACAGCAAGAGCACACAGGGAGGAGACCCAAAGCGCAAGCCTCTTCCCACCAATAATCCCAACATTGGACAAGGAACTGGTCGACAACTCTAGAAACCTGCTCCGTGCCTGCACATGGCTCTGGGGACATCTAGATGCAAACCTTAACAGCTGTTTTTCTTTTTTTCTTGACACAAGAAAATGAAGATTCAGTTTGCATTGAAAAGCTTTTGTGCTTCAGTTGGTCTTCATTACTGTTAGGAAAACATATTAAATCCTTATTTGATCCCCTTTTCCTGTTAAATTTCCTCTGGCCTTTACTAATTTTTGGCACATTTCAGTAGGCTTAGCATATTCATGGAATTACATGGTTATGAACATAATTTTTGAGCAGTTTTCATCGTCTTCCAAAGAAACCACATGCCATTTACCCACAACCACTCAACCACACTATCTTCCCAACCCTAGGCAACTACAAATGATCTGTTCTGGACATTGCATAAAAATAAAATTCTACAACATGTGATTTTGTAGTTATCCTCTTTCTAACAGCACGGGGTTCTCCAGATGGCCACATAGCAGCGTGCATCAGCGTTCTATCCTCAGTTTATGCAGTGATGGACACAGCCTTGCTCCATTTCTGGCTCTTAGGGGCACCACTGCCAGGAACATCCATGTCCGTAATTTTGTGTGAACACTTCTGGGGCCTCCTGAGTGTGACACAAGAATGGGTATCTTTGACACTCAGCAAGCAGCGTTCGAGGAGGAGCACAGAGTGCTGTGCACAAAGGAGAAGCTCATTTAATAGATCACTTCTTTGGGGTGCTTTATTTAATCTCAAAACCTCATGGAAAATGAACATGAAGTGGCTGTTTGCTAACTATATGTGCATTTCAAGTAAAACATTTAACATTCTAAAGACTTAGAATAAACATATCCAGAGCTCAATTTTTAAATGGTATGCAAAAGTGGAAATTCAATGTCTTTATCTAGATAAGAATATTTATAAGCTGTGTGCATAGTGATTTTTATATTTTTACTCTCTTTATCTCTTGTAATGTTATTTGGTGGAAGTGAACTTCAAAGTTCACTGATGGTATACTATCCTACTTCAATGAAAGATGTAGATACAACTATTATGGTCGATAGGTAGAACATTGTTATAATTAATGATTTGACTCCACAAAGCAATGCCATTAGAATTTATTGAAACTCAAACCAAACTAAAAAAAAAAAAAAAGAATAGAATTGTGAATCGCTGGGTTATTCTCTCTGATCAGCTGGGATGTGTAGGACAATTCACAAAGCACATACAGCATCAACAACAATGCCGGAGTGTTCCAATTTCTCAACATTCTCACCAGATGGAAAGAAATCCTTATTACCAGACTTCTAAAAATTATTGTCCTGCTGGTGGCTGTGATGTGGTGCTGTGCAGGAGTCTGGATTTTCGTTTTCTTGAGGAGTCACAATGCTGGATATTTTCCTTTAGCTTAAACTCACTCACATATCATCTTTGGAGGAGCATCTAGATTATATAACTGTTTTAGAAATTGAATCATTTCTCCTTATATTATTGAGTTGCAAGAGTTACTTGTATATTCTAAAGCCAGATTCTTTAAGACACGAATGCTTTTCAAATATTTTATCGCATTTTACCATCTGTCTTTTCATTTTTAAATAACAAAGTTCTTTGAAGCACAAAATTTTTTATCCTTGATAAAGTAAAACTTAACTAAATTTTTGGTTGTTTATGATTTGGCATTAAATTTAAGAAACACATGCCAGATGAATGATAATTTAACCTTAAATTTGATTCTCAACGTCTCATGGGCTTCCTTGTCATATTTAATTCTGTGAGTTAGTTTTTAAGTATGGTTAGAAGTGGGGGTGAAAAAATTAGAGAAAAAGAAGGGCTACAAGGATTACCGATATTTTGGTCCTAGCCCTTCAAGGTCAGTGAGGATTGAGGACATAAGAGAACATGTACTCTAACATCCTATAACTCATTGGTGTCCCAAATTTTCAGTTCAAGGAGATTACGTGGCCACAGAGGAAAGTTATCGATGATGTACAGTGTACCTAAGGAGAGTCACCTAGAGAGAAAACATTCTCCCAGGCTTTCACAGAGAGCAAACTGGTCAAGCAATCACCATGACTCATCCAGATGGCTGACAATGACAAAATTTCTACAAAATGCTGCACATGGTTTCAAGGTAAACCCTGAGGGGATTTGACTGACATTGGGAGATACAAAAGTTACATGTTTTTTTTTTTTTTTTTTTTTTTAATGCAGGTCTTGCTTTAACTTGCCCTTAACCACCTAGTAGAAAAGTTTAACCATGAGGCATAAAATGAAAGCTACATTAGTATGCTAAGCTATTAAAGGCTTAAATCAACAGCTTCTGACATTGCCAGTGCTGCCAATAATCCATTGTCATTATGGAATACTGGACTATGTATACAACTACTTTCTCGTAGTTCAATGAGAAGAAATTTTTGTTCCAATGATGATTAGAAAAATTACCAGGTCTACACCCTGTGCTCTGTATAACTACTATGAGGACAACAATATGCATTGTTGCAATTATTGGGAATGTACTAGTATTGTGTTTTGAAAATTTCATTATTATTTCTTATTAAAAGTAAAAACGAAAAGTAAAAAAAACAAAAGAGGAAAAAAGAAGTGGTAGATGACCTTCAGTCTCCTGTCTATGTCTTCTCAGCTTCCCCCACAAAGAAGAAGGATCATTTTCTCCATTAAGTACTCTTCAAATCTTTGTTGAAAATGAGAGGATCACATACACAAAGACATATTTATGTAATTTCCACTCTACGTAATTGAACTTTACTATATGCCTTTCCTTATGGCAGTACCACACTGCCTTGGTTACTGATGCTTTAGAGCAAGGCTTGAAGTTGCAGGGCTGGGGAGATAGCTTGGAGATCGAAGCACTTGCCTAGCAAGCATCAGGACCTGGGTTCAATCCTCAGTACAGCATGCTGTGCCAGCCCCATCCCTGTGGTGGGCATGGCAGTCCACATCTAATCCCAGAACTGGGAAGGCTAAGACGGGAAGGTCACTATGAGTCTGAGCTGCACAGTGAGACCCTACACCAAATCAATGAATCAATAAATACAAGATTAAAAGAATAAAAAAAGAAATTGCAAAGTATGAGACATCTACTTTTTTTCTTTTTCTGATTGGCTTAGTTACCATACCTCCTGCTCAATTACATATAAAGTTTTGAACCACCTTGTGAACTTCTACAAGGAAGTCAGCTGAGGTTTTGATTGAGATTTGTTTAATCTGTGTTTTAGAATTAGGAGATATCAATGTATCTTAATGCTCTGTCTTCTGCATCATGAACATGGGTGGTTTCCTATATATTGAGATCTCTTAAAGTTATATTAACACTTACAATCAATGTCCTTCCACCTCACCATGAGAAACATGCAGTGTGTGGTGACACAGTCGCCATGAACTAAACAAATCAAGGGATGCCCTCATGGTCACTGCCAGGGAAACTATAAGCCACACAATTGATGGAAATTTTGTTATGGCAGCCAGGGTGGGCTAAAACTCAAGCACAAATAGAACCGAGTTATGGCTGATCCATTGGGTCAACTTGAGAGGTCTAAAAGCTTAACCAAGAAACTCAGCAGTTCTACATCCTAGGTGTAGAGGACATGCCCTAGGGTTGGCTGTTGGCGCTCCACAATGTGGCAGTGGTTGATTCAGTGTGTCAAGGTGAGAAGTGCAGAAGTTTAACTAAGTGACTCCACAGGGTGCCAGGGTCCTAACTTTGTAAACATCCTGAGCCTGTGAGTGCGCAGTGCCTGGAGATGCGGTGAGCGCTATACCCATGTGAGAGCAGAGGCCTACTTACAACACGTGGAAGGAAAGGAGGTTTGTTCTCCTCCTGTTGCTCTTGTTGTTCTTGCTATTTTCTGTTGCATTAAATGGTTGCCCTGTGCCATGCCGCCCTGCCTTGGAGCCAGCTAATTATGAACTGAAACCTCCACAGACCATGAGCTAAATAAATCTTTCCTCCTTTAAATTTGGTTGTCGGGTACTTTGTCTCAGCAATGAGACAAAAGAAAGTAAGACAACCATGTGTTGCTTAACAGTGAGACCGCATTCGGGAAAGTCATCTTTAGATGATTGAGCATTGTGTGAGCTTCAGAGTGGGCTCCGTAAGTCAATCTGGGGCTGAAGCCTCACTCTGGAAAGCGTCCTTTCCCACAGGGAGTTAGAATTTCTGCTTCTGCCTCAGCACTCACAGACGCAAGGCATGCTCCCGCTTTGGGCAGTGAACAGTGCTTGCTGACTGATTTGCACTACCCAGAACGGGTCGCCATTGGGTCTAGTGCCTGTCATCATTGCAAACGAGTATTTTGCCCTCTTGGTAAACGTCACAGCAGAGAAGGACATGCTCCCGTGTCCAGTCTCTGGCCAAGGCCATCAGCTGTTTCTCCATATGGGAGAGTTTGGTCTTTCTCAAGCTCCTGTCAGTCTCATTGCCTTCAGTGAATCAGGGCCTTCACAGTTGCTATGACCTTGTGATTCCTGAAGGTCATAGAGTGGAATGGGTTGTTTCGGAATGGTAAACCATGAACATCACAATTTTTTTTACTGTAATTAATCTTAATCACTTCTAATTTTAATTGATCATGTGGTCTCTGACTGGAAGCATTATTAGTGGATTTTGTATACTTAGGGGTGATTATGGGCAAAGCAACCTGAGATCAAATCAAGTATAAGAGAAAAAAATAGAATCAGGAGGCAAAATAAACACAAGGGTGTGAACCCTCTCTCATGTGTGGCTGTGACTGAGCAAAGCATCTAGGATGTGCTGTACAATTATCACTCAGCTGAGACCCAGTAGCCTTATCAAGCTCCTCTCGCATTAGTTCTGATGATGTTTTAAATAGACTTTAGAATTGTTATGTACAAGAAAATACAGTAGTTGATATAGATGGTTTTGCTTCTATTCCTATTTAGAGACCTTTATTACATTTTCTTTATCAGTTGTCTTTGTTACCGTCTCTCATATAATTAGAGATATAGTAAGAGTGCATGTATAGTCTTAGTCTTGGTCTTGATTTGTTTTATAGGGTCTCGCTGTTCTGTCTTGGACTCTGTAGTCCAATCTGGCTTAGAACTTGCAGCAATCCTCTTACCTCAGCCTCCCTAGCACTGCAGTTACAGATATGTGCTACCCTACCCAGAGTCAGTTTTAGAATGTAGTCATTCACCATTATATAGAATGCTGGATTCTGAGTATGTATACCTTATTGGACTGAGCACATTCTTTTCTATTCTGCTTTATTTAGTTTTTGGTTTTTGTTGTGAGAGAATTTTCATTTTTTCTCATGATTTTTCTACATCTGCCACAATGCTTGGATGCTTGTAGTTTGTGTTTTTTATCCTACTGATATGGTTGACATACTTTAGTAACTGGGTCTAGGACAGTAACCCAAGCGTGTGTTGGAATACATCTCAGTTATTCATAGCATGCAATCTTTTGTACATGTTGATGGATTTGGTGTTTTAGTCCTTGTAAAAAGCCTCTAGTTTTCTTTTTCTCATTTCAGTATGAGGGATGAGGCCTTCAGCGTGGACAGGGGAGTGGGGTGCCTCCCTCGTGGACAGCACCAGGACCCTTGGAGGGGCGGAGTGGGAAGTTTTGCTGCCAGGCTCTGTCTTCTGCCGGGTGGGGGTGGGGGAACATGGAAGAAAAAAGTCCCTGCAGAAGCCAGTGTTGTCATCTCATCCATTCCAGCTTATAGCCCAAGAGAAACACATCTTTGTTGCTTATCTGTTACCTCCTTGGCGGTTTCCTTTCAGAGTGAAACAAAACAGACTCTCACCCACTGCCTTTTTCCTCCGATTGTTTTCTGAGCAGAATTCGGCTCTGCATCTTGTTGGGGTTCCTGGTAAAGGACAAATCACGGCCTTCACAGTGTTCTCCCATCTCGGGCTTTCAGTATTTTCAGTATTGCGTGTGTACGAGCGCATTCATCTCCTTACCTCTGCTCCTCCGTGAGCTTGCTGAGCCCCCCGATTCGTGCTTGTCCTCAGGCGGGACGATCTCAGCCGCTGCTGCTTCTCACTCGCGTCCTCTGATCACTTTGCCTTTCCCACGTGCGTTCCCCTTGCGCGGGAGTGCCCACCCCGTGGCGTCAGCCAGCTCTCGGCGGCCACCCATCCTCTTCACCCTCGTGGCCTCTCGTTTGTGTAATTGCCTCTAGTCAGTCGGGAAGGTTGACCATTTTTCTCTTCTGCGAGTTTGTCTCCTGTCCAGCCGCCCTGCGAAGTTGTTCCTTATGCTTAGTATGCTTGGCCCGGGAATTCCCCACTAATCCCACCCTGTATCATTTCTTTTTATGGATGTGGACTGTTTAGTAAGACTGCTTACTTAACTTATGGTTTCCCTTATTTCACGGAGCATACACTTACTTAATTCCTAGATTTATGTTCTCTTCTATTTGTTTGAAAGCCCATTTGGCTGCTCTGAAACTGTTGTTAGCACAATGTTTAGCTATTCTTTTGGGCAAATTCTTCTGTGTGTTTTCTTTCATGTATATACATTCTTTTCATATTCAATACTTTATTGTTGGAAATTGGACGTGTGAGGCAATACAGCATAGTGCCCCCAGGCCCTGACCTTACCCTCCGTGTGTGCTGTTTCTAGCATATTTCATTCTCTTGCTGAGTGACTGGCTGGGCCCTCCTTCCCCTCAGCTTGACAGCTCTGACACAGCTCTTACTCAGCCCCTGTGGGCTGCAGCCGGGACCAGGCCTTTCTTGTCTCTTTTCCTCGTGATACGAGGTTGCCACACTCCTTCGCCACTGGCTTGGCCATGTCTAGAGCATGCATCACTCACCACCACATCTCATGGCTCCAGTGGTCCTTCACAGGGGTGGTTTTTGAGGTCAGCGCTACCGTCTGTTCTGATCCAGGATGGGCCATTCTTTGGTTCTCTTTTCCTGGTTGTCTTGTAGATTCAGCCTCCTGGCTGCCTCTGGAGGAATGCATGAATGAGAACCACACTCTCTTCCTCTTGGGCTGGGGTGCTGGCAGTGTATGCTCCCTTCCCAGTGACCCTCTGTGTTGGGGTCTCGGCCCTGAACATCAGGGCTGCAGGCTCTGGGCTTGCTAGGTTGGCTCTGGTGGGTGGAAACCACTATCTGGAGACTGGAGAGGCTGCAGGGAGCTGAAGCAAGGATGTCAGTGGAGAGAGAGAGAGAGAGAGAGAGAGAGAGAGAGAGAGAGAGAGCTTTCATACTAGGGGCCAGAGGAAGAGACAAGATACAGTCTCTACCACCAGTGGCTGGAGGCCAGCTCCTGTCCTTCCTCTCCTGGGGAGATGTCACCACCTTTGGTCATAGCAGGGGAAATAGGAGCCAGCAGGGCTGGGCTGAACCTGTCTTGGGCAGAGCCTATCCTCCAAGGATGAGAAAGGGAAGAGGCTGACATCTCAACACCTCAGGCTCTCGCGTTCTTAGTGAATTCCTGTAGATTTTCTTGAGAAAGTATTGCATCCCCAAGACCATTCAACCATGGCGGTATTTCCTATCAATTTCACAAATTCCACAGAGCAAGTGGTCTTCTGGGGTTCTTATGTTGTCCTTGTAGAAGAGTAGCACTCCAGTCTTTTACTTCTGCCTGTATTTCTTTTGGAACTTAATTTTCCAAAGATTGCCATGTGATTTTTGTCTTCACTGCAACTTCCTTTGACATAACTGACTTTGTCCTGGGTTGAGATGTCCCATAGACCCTTTATCTCCCAGTGATTTTGGTTTATGTGGCTAGGATATTGGTTGTGTATTCTGAGGTCCTAAAACAGCATTACCTTAGGGTTGAACACAGTATATTCCTGGGATTTCACAGCATTTGGGTGTCAGCATCCAAGCCTGACTCACGGATTCTGCTTAGTATCTCATACAAGATGCAAGAACACGTTGAACAGGGCCATGGCTTCATCTCAAAGCCTGAGTGATGCAACCTGAGGTGGTGTTGACCTTGATGGTTTCTTCTCTGTTGTAAACCTGAGGGCTTGGATTTCTTCCTGTCGCTTGTCTGGGCCCAGTCTCCATTACTGAGTGTCCTCCTTCTTAGGAGAATTTTCAACATGGCACTTGAAACTTGAGCTTAAAGATAAACTGGAAACTTAAAAGTCAACAAGGCCCAAGGGAACAAGGGCTTGAGTCGCCAGACAGGTGCCAGTATTGCACGTGGTAGACAAGTTCGCCTCTGGTGATGCAAGTGATCAGTTCCATTCACACTCAAAGAAAAAAAAAAGAAATTAAGATGCACTTCAGAGTTGAAGATTTTGGCCCCAGCTGAGTTGAGCCAGCTTACATGGGAAATGTCCTCTTTGCACCTGGATTCATCTTGGGGATGGCCAAAGAGGACAACATCCCCAGACACAGAAGCCTTCAGAGAACCTACCTGAGTCTATGTTCATTGTCTTCAGTTGTCTTTCTCTAGCTCCCACATAGGTTCTTCTTCTCACCTGTACAGATTTTGCTGGGATTGTGCCTGGGTTTCTTTGTCATTCTCAACTACAGCAAACTTTCATGCATCTCTAAAGTAGTGCCTTCAAAACTACACACAAATACCTGAGGAAAAAAAATAATTTAATTTTCCCCAATAAGCAGACAATTCAGTGCAAGAATGGCTTCACCCAGTGAACCATGTAGGTATTGCCACACTGTCTTTCCATAGCTCCCTGGGGTGTGTTTGAGTGTGTGTGTGTACTCTAAGGGTTTGTAGATCCATGCACATTATCATAGCAGACTTGCGAATATACGTAGAACTTGTTTTTTTAATTTTTTACAATAATTAATACATTGACTATTGTTGTCTTCATCATAGTTGTTCAGAGTCCAAGATGCAGATATGATTTCTTGTCTAAACATCCTTAGTACAGATCTTTCTTTTCACTGCACAAAGAGGAAGTAGCTGCATGTTTAGCCCAATAGTACATAATAGTAGTGGTTTGCCAGCTCGTCTGGCATGATTGGAAGCTGTTGACTTGAGCCTTTTGCAGCTCAGCACATTAGTACCCTACCCGAGCAGGGAGTGACTTCATGTCTTGGGCAGCACATGAAGCCTGTGTGTCACACGGCTGAGCATGTTCCCTTCCCAAGGAAGGGAAGTCACCTCCCTTTTTCTGCTTCCTCTAATTACCGTCACCATGTACGGTTTCATCAGCAAGGTGTATGCCTTCATAACATGCAGTATTGCTGCTTATCTTATTGTCTGGTAAGAATCCTAGAATCTGATAATAAAAAACAACATGAAGCAAAAAAGACTAAAATACTACAGGCATGTTTTAAACAGCAGTAATAATAGTGTAAATAATGTAACCACTACTCAGATTAAAAACAATAGGATTTTATCACTACCAGTTGGGCCCCCACTTGCTCTTCCCTCGCTTTCCCTGGAGCTATTTTTGACATTTGTAATAGTATTCCCTTGTCTTTTGTAAATATGATTTTATCACCAAGGCATGAATATTTAAAGAATGAGATGCTTGATTTTGGCTGGTTTTGAAATTCATATGAATAGAATTATGCCATAGATTCTCTTCTGTGACCTGCTTATTTCTGCTCAAAATTATATATCTAAGATTTATCTATGTTTATGCTCAGGGCTATATTGCCATTTTTTTTTCTTTTGCTTTGGAACATTTCATTGTAAATGTGCTGCAATTTATCTAATCTATTGTTGTTAGGAATTTAAGCTGTTTCCAGGGCTTGACTGCTATGAAGAGAATGCTCCTTGAGCATGTGCTTGGTAGCTTACTCCTGAGAGTTGCTTTCACAGCTGTGCCTAAGGATGTATTAGTGACATGGAGGTGTTGTCTTCTATCAAGACTGGCATGCAGAACCTTTTATTCTTTCTTAATGTTTTTCGAATATTTGTCTGCTGGCAAACACATGTTGGAATGTAAGTTGTCGTGAGATCGCGGTGTTGGCATTATATGGTCATATTAGGGGGCACCTTTGAGAGCGATGGGGGTTGTGAGTGAATCAGCGCAGTTTCTGTGCTCAGGCACACCCTGACTGAAGCGGCATCAGCTCCTCCTGGATCGGTGCGTCTCTGGCCTTTGCCAGGCTGCCTGGCTCCCTCCTGACCACCTGCCAGCAGGTGTCCGTGGCGGAGGCCCAGGCCAGGTGCAGGCCCTGGATGTTGCTCTTCCCAGCCTCCAGAGACACAAAATGACCCGAGATAAACTACTCGGCCTTGTGTAATCTTCTGTAACAACATGAAGTAAGCACAGACAGCTGACATGAGAATCTACCCACTAACGTGTTGTAACGCCTCTTCATGTGGGACCTCAGAGACCATTGATGGGAGGAGTCCAGTGGGCTGCATGAAGAGGGGCTGAGGTAACTCACAGGCATTGTTTCCAGACAGGTCTGCGGGGTCCTCGGGGGAAGACTGCTTGTGAGTCTGCCTGCCCCAGGTGGGGAGCATCTACCATTAGGAGAACAAAGTGAGGAAAGAAACAAAGAGAACAAGAGAACAAAGAGGAGGAAAGAACCTGCACTCGCTCTCTCTGAGCTAGCACAGTCTTCTCTTGCCTCCAGAGCTCTCCTCCCCAGGGGATCCAGATCTCAGCTTCTGGGACCCGCACCTGCAGGCTGTGGTCCTCTGGCTGCCATGGAGAGGCACAGGGTCTCATTCCCTGGCTCTGATGCTTCTGCAGCTCAAATGTATTGCCGGCAAGTTTGGTTGTGGTCTCTTCAGTCCTGTGAGCCAATTCTCTTACACACCTTCCCTTACCCATTGTTCAATCAATTAATTGATCAGATTGGTTTAATCTCTCCAAAGAGATCTACTAACACAATTTCTTTTATTTTTTGATTTTTTAAAATTAATTTTAGTGAGAAAGAAGTAGTGATGCCACAGAATCAAAACAGGTTAGTAGGACAGTTACAATAATTAATACATTGCATATTGTTGCCTCTGTAGTAGTTGCTCATAGTACAAGATGCAGACATGATGTTTGTCTAAACACTATTAGTACAAAACTTCCTTCTCATTGAACTAAGAGAAAGAGGTTGTATATTTATCCTAACTATTTTGAATACACACACATGCATACAACTCTACACACACACGTGTATTTTTTCCACTACAAAATGGTCCTTCATTTATATCCCCCTTGTTTGTTTTATTTGTCAGAAATACATATTCCATTGATATTGAAACACTGTAGGTACATGACTTCAGCAAAATAATTCAATATTATCCAATAGCCTATAATAGTAGTGGGTTATCAGCAGAACTGGCAATGTCAGAGTTGTTGAGTTGAGTCTTTTACAGCTCAGCATATTAATATGGCTTTATTTTTTATACCTCATGGTTATACTATTCTGCTAGATGGTGAAGACCAAGATTAAGCTATACCTACATAACAAAAATTATAACTTTTGTATCTAACAAGGTTAGTCAGGTCCCTTCAGGTTTTACCCTGAAACCATGTAGAGCAGTTTGTGGAACTCTTGTCAGTGTCAACCATCTGGATGAGTCACGGCCATTGCTTGAGCAGTTTGGTGTCCATGAAAGCCTGAGAGAATGTTTTCTTTCTAGATGACTCTCCTTAGGCACATTATGCATTATCAACCACTTTCTTCTCAGGCCCTATAATCTCCTTTAACAGAAAATTTGGGACATCACTCAGATACAGAATTCTACAGCACAGGTTCTCTTATGTTCTGAGTCCTCACTGACCTTGAAGGGCTAGGGCCAAAATATTGACTATCCTTGTAGCCCTTCTTTTTCTCTAATATTTGGTCTGAAAACGTAAGTTGTTTACACTCCAGAAGAGAAGCTTAATGATATTATTACCCTATAACATAGTCAGTTGAACATAACATCCCTATCTTTCTGAATATCAAATGCCTTAGACCTAATATGGAACAAGTATTTTCCAACAGTCCTGATACTCTAAACTTTAAATCCCTATGGAATGTGAAAAAGAACCAATTACACATTTTTGCACAAAAATTTAGAATTCTAACCATATGCAACAGTGTAGCAGGACAATCCTATGACTTTTTTCCTGTATCTTTTCTTTAATTAACCTTTTCTTAAACATTAACTTGAGATAGATAGAGAGAGAGAGAGAGCAAGAGAGAGAGAGAGAGAGAGAGAGAGAGTAGCAGTTAATAACATGACATTAGAAGCAGAATACATTTTTTTTAAAATTTTATTTATTTATTTATTTGTTTGCTTGTTGTGTTTGTTTGTTTCTCCATTTATTCATTTTGTGGCTGGCTCAGCCTGCCCTGGTGGTGGCGCTGGCGCAGCATGTGGTGCCGGGGATCGAACTGCAGTTCCCGCAGTTGCCTGAGCCCTCCTAAGCAGGCGCTTTAGACCACTGAACCATCTCGCCGGCCCCAGAAGCAGAACACATTTAGAAGACCAGAATTATAGATATTCAAAACATGGTTTTAGTATTACACATTGCTATCCTCAGTGTAGTTGCTTAATTCACAGATAAGAGCAGGGTGAGAATTCTACCACTAACTACTAGGTTCAAAAACCTGTTGGAGATTCTTAGGATCATTACCTTAACTGTCTTGTGTATATAAATATTTGGTTTTGCCCCTGCCATGTTCCCTAACATTTCTCCTTGCTCTCTCTTCATTATTTAATCCTTAAATTCCCACTTTCCTTTTAATCTTATACTTTTCCATTTTTATTTCTTCTTTTAGTACTTATACTAGGGAGACTATATTACATTTACACATGTTGATTTGGTTTACTTCATTTATGAGTTTATCTTCAAGATGCAACCACTCATATATAAAGACATTGAGTTTATTATTCTTTATAGCTGAATAATACTGCATTATATAAAAACATCTCATCTTTTTCATCCATTCCTGAGGTGACAGGCATTTTGGTTGTTTCTAAGATTTGGCTATCACACATTGTGCTGCTATAAACATAGGTGCACAGATATCACTATGATATGATGCATTCAGTTCTTTTGGGAAAATTCCCAGGAGGGGGATAGCTGGATTGAATGGGATTTCTAGACCTAGTTTTTTAAGGAGTCTCCACACTGAATTCTGTAATGATTGCAACAGTCTACATTCACATCAGGAGAGGAGAAGGGTTCCTTTTTCCCAACAGCCTCTCCAACATTTGTTGTTGGTGATTTCTTTATGATAGCCATTCTTTCTGGGGTGAGATGGTATCTCAGTGTTGTTTTAATTTGCATTTCATGGATGGCTAGTGATGTGGAACATTTTTTCATGTGTTTATTAGCTTCTATTATTTCTTCCTCTGAGAAGTGTATGTTCATCTTGGATGCCAGTTTCTGGATTGGGTCTTTGAATTTTGGGACCCTAATAGTTTTTTAGTTGTTTATAAATTCTAGAGAGAAGATCTTTGAGTGCTTATTAGTTAAGATTTTTTCAAAATTTGTGGGTTGTCTTTTCATTCTGTTGCTAATTTCTTTTGACATGCACAAACTTCTCAGCAAGAGGAGGTCCCAGTTACTGATTCTTTCAAGTATTAAATGTGTATTTTGATTTTTGTCCATGAACTGTTTGCCTACCATGCTGCCTTCCAGATTTCCTCCTATTTTCTCTTCCAGGCTATTTATGGTTTCTTTTTAATGTTTAAATCTTGGTTCCATTTTGACTTAGTTTAGTACATGGTGATAGACTTGGGTCAAGTTTTAGTTTTTGACATGTGGAGAGCCAGTTTTTCCAGCACCATTTGTTAAAGAGGCTATCTTTCTTCCAGTAAACATGTTTGGCCCCTTTGTTGAAGATAAGGTGGCTGAGTATGTTTGTAGTTGCTTCTGCATATTCTAAGCTATTCCATTGATCCTCAGGTCTATTTTTGCCAATACCATGCTGATTTTATCTGCTTTTTAGTAGATTTAAAGCAATGCCTATCAAAATACCACAAACATACCTCACAGACCTGGAGAAATCGTTCCTAAAACTTATTTGGAATCAGAAAGGACCTAGAATTGCAAGGACAATCCTGGGCAACAAAGACAAGGCAGGAGGCATTACAATTACTGACCTAAAGTTATACTACAAAGAAGATAAAATCAGCATGGTATTGGCAAAAAAGTAGATCTGAGGATCGATGGAATAGATTAGAAGATGCAAAAGTAAATACAAACACACTGAGCCACCTTATCTTTGACAGAGGGGCCAAAGATATGTTTACTGGAAGAAAGATAACCTCTTTAACAAATGGTGCTCTAAAAACTGGCTCTCCACATGCTGAAAACTAAAACTTGACCCAGGTGTATCACCATGCACTAAACTAAAGTCAAAATGGATTTAAGATCTAAATATTAAAAGAGAAACATTAAATCTCCTGCAAGAAAAAGTGGGAGGAAATCTTGAAGACATCACAGTAGGCAAACAGTTCATAGACCAAAATCAAAATGCACACTTAACACTTGAAAGAATCAACAACTGGGACCTCCTCTTGCTGAGAAGTTTGTGCATGTCAAAAGAAATTACCAACAGAGTGAAAAGACAACCCACGAATTTTGAAAAAATCTTAACTAATAAGCACTCAGACAAAGATCTTCTCTCTAGAATTTATAAAGAACTACAAAACCATTAGGGTCCCAAAATTCGAAGACCCAATCCAGAAATGGACATCTGAGATGAACACACACTTCTCAGAGAAAGAAATTCAAGTCTATAAATACATGAAGAAATGCTCCACATCACTAGCCATTCTTGAAATGCAAATTAAAGGAACACTTAAATACCATCTCACCCCAGAAAGAATAGCTACCATAAAGAAATCAACCAGCAACAAATGTTGGAGAGGCTGTTGGGAAAAAGGAACACTTCTCCACTTCTAGTGGGAATGCAGACTGGTGCAACCATTATGGAGAACAGAGTGGAGACTCCATAAAAAACTAGGACTAAAAATCCCATTCAATCTAGCTATCCCCCTCTTGGAAATTTTCCCAGAAGAACTGAATACATCATATCATAGTGATATCTGTGCACCGATGTTTATAGCAGCACAATGTGTAATAGCCAAATCTTGGAAACAACAAAAATGCCCATCATCTGAAGAATGGTTGAAAAAGATGTGATATTTTTATACAATGAAATATTACTCAGCTATAAAGAATGATAAACTAGAAAGCTTCATATATAAGTGAATATATCTTGAACATGTACTCGTAAGTGAAATAAACGAGACCTACATGTGTAAATATCATTCTCCCTAGTGTAAGATCCCAAAAGAAGATATAAAAATGAAGAGGCATAGCACAGCTGAATGGAAATCAAGGACTTAAGTGTTAAACAATGAAGTGACTGCAAGCAGAAAACATAGGAAACATGGCAGGAGCAAAATCATGCACAGAATGAATTAGATAACGGTCCTAAGAACCTGCAAAAGGTTTATCACACTGAGAATAGCAATGTGCAACACTAAAATTATGCTTGAAATGCCTGTCATTCTGGTCTTTTAGATGTGTGCTGCTTCTAATGTAACTTTAGCTACTGCTGTACTCTCTCTCAAGTAAATGGTTGGTTTACAAGAAAACAAAAATGGTATTAAACGAGAGTAAGAGACTAGGAAAAATACCAAAGGATTGGCAGGCCACAATTTTGTTTATGCTTAGATTTCTAAATTCCTGTGTAAAAATGTGTAACTGTGTTTATCACATTCTATAGAGATTTATTACAATATCAATGATTGATAGATAATACCACTTCCAAGTTAAGTCTAAGATGTTTGATACTCAGAAAGACAGTGATGTTAAGCTCAAGTACCTATGTTATAGAGTAATAGTATCACTAAGCTTTTCTTCTGGAGGGTTAGGAATGTAAGTTTACAGACCAAAAATTGGAGAAAAAGAAGGGCTACAAGGAAAGCCAATATTTTGGCCCTAGCCCTTCAAGTCAGTGAGGACTCAGGACATAAGAGAACCTGTTCTATAACATTTTATAACTCAGTAGTTTCCCGAATTTTCTGTTCAAGGTGATGGGGTTACACAGGAAAGGGATTGAAGATATACAGTGTACCTAAGAAGAGTCACCTAAAGAGAAAACATTCTCTCAGGCTTTCACAGAGAGAAAGTTGGTTAAGCAATAGCTGTGACTCATCCAGATGGTTGATACTGACAGCAGTTCTATGTACAAAGTGCTGTACATAGGTTTCAAAGTAAACCCTGAGGGGATTTGACTGACTTTGGGAGATACAAACGTTATATGTTTTGTTATACAGGTCTTGCTTTAACTTGCCCTTAGCCACCCAGCAGAAAAGTTTACCCACGAGGCATAAAACTTAAAGAGACTAGTATGCTGAGCTGTATAAGGCTTAAATCAACAGCTTCCATCACTGCCAGTTCTGCCAATAATCCACTGCAATTATGGAACATTGGGTTATGTGTACAACTACTTTCTCTTAGTTCAATGAGAAGAACATTTTTTTGTACCAGTAGTGATTAGAAAAAATTCACATCTACACCCTGTGCTCTGTATAACTACTAGGAGGACAACAATATGCATTGTATCAATTTTTGGGAATGTACTACTAATGTGTTTTGAAACGGTCACATTGTTATTTATTATTAAATGCAATAAAAAAGAACTTTTAAAAAAGAAACTGGGGGCTCCCCCAGGATATTCTGTGCCTGCCTCTAATGAGTCCTGGGAAAGACAAAGTCACATCCCATCCCCTCTTCAGGTGGCCCATTTTAACATTTTCATCTCCATGCAGAAGTTATAGAACACTTGGGACTGTCATTTTAAGAACGGTGAAACCAGTGCAATGAAATATAAAACAGACATTTGCAATGATGGATAACCTCATGGACAAGCCAAAATAATCCACCAGTCTATAAATGCTGCCTCTGAAATGTGTGCAAAAGCTGGACTAAGAGTACATAAAGCCTTCACTGCAAGAGGTGACAGGAAAACTCAGTGACAGGACCAACCAATAATAGACATTCTAAGTCTTAGGAAACAAAGAAAAAAAGCTTCCTGGATCTTTGCCTGAGATAAACGCCATTTCTTGAATGTATACAAGCCCTCTGTTACAAATCTCAGCTAATTGATGGATTGACTTTTGACTTCTTTAAATTGATATTTTTGTTTTGTTTAATTGATCTGCTTAAAAAATTTCTTATGCTTTGTAACTTCTTTTTTAATCTCTTATTTGTTTGGTACAGGGTCTCATAGTGATTCTCCTGTCCTAGCCTTGCCAGCTCTGGGATTACAGGTGTGTGCCACCATACCCGCCTTGCAGCTGATATGATGCATCCCCCGTTCTAGGGGCAGCATAACATGTGGTGCTGGGGATCAAAGCTGAGTCCTTGTGCTTACCAGGCAGGTGCTTAGGCCATCAAGCTATCCCCCCAGCCCTGCTCTGTAACCTCTTAAATTGCATTTATAGGGTCAGTTTTGCTGGTATTTCACTACAAACTAGATATATTGGGCAGCAAACACAGGTTTGTTGGTGGCTGGCAAAAGTTAAAATGCAATGATTGAAGAAAACACAGGATACCAGGGATTCCAAACAGCCACAAACAAGTCTATCATACACAGAAATAAAAAAGTGGGATGGAGAAGACCATATGAAAAAAGGCTTTAAGTATAATGGATACATTTTGATATGAAAAGTTTTTATGTATGTGTTTTTAATAGTAGCAAAACAGAAGGCTCAACTATGTCGACAGTAGATTTGTGAAGAATGCAGTTTTTTGAAAGTGTGTGTTTGTTTGTTGATTTAACTGAGCCCAAACTATCCTTCCTAAAAACTCCTTGTTTCTCAAAGTAGTTTGGAAGCTACAGACCTGACTCTCAGTCACTCCTCAAGTTTCAACTTTCTTTTCTAATTTAATTGATGCCTTCAGACTCTATAACTTTCATTTGTGAGATTAGTATTAAACATGAACTTCTCTGTACAACTAACAGAGATACTTAAATTGGTCAAAGCTGTCTCCTTGGGCAGTTCCAATC
>PVKN010007416.1:0-26741 GCA_004027915.1 Capromys pilorides | reverse complement strand
GCCGGCCCCCTGAACTAGCTTTTTATGACAGAATATTCTGAACGGGCTGGAGAGATGGACCAGAACCAGAATCTGCTGAAGCCTGCTCCTACTGTACCATCTTGCTTTTCTTCCCTGTTGGAGCCTGACCCCTGACTGTAACCTCATGCTGTTCTGGCCCTTTTCTTACTTTTAGTGTGTTAGCACCAGAGAGGAAGGATGTCAAGCCAGCCCATCGTCAGTGGCCTGGCCAGCCCATCTCAGCCTCATAGCAATAGGACAGGATGTGAACAGGTATGGGGGTTGGGGACTGGCTGTCTCCCAGGAAAGGACAGTGTGCAGTTTTTTCCAGGTGAGGTTATTCCATTCCCAGAATTAGAAGATCTAAAGGGTGGAAAGGTAGTTTGTTTACCCATTACTTTACCTATCTGTAGAACACTGTAACTTGATCATTTCTGGAACCCTCAAGTGTCTTACAAATACCGCAACCCTTCTTCTTTTCACCTGTTGGCTGAAGGCTTTCGAGCATGCCACAGTGCCATGGGCATCATCTCATTTTGAAAGGCCTCAGAGGAGCAGCAGGCCCGTGATGTCCACGGGTGGTAGGCGTCAACCCCTTCCCCTGCTTGGGGCTCCAATTTTGGTGGGCTCATGGCTCTGAGGGCAGGTGGAGAAGTATGCTTAGAGCAAACTTGGGAGGGGCCCTGGCCTCTGGCTGGTCATCCCCACCAAGCAGCAGCTGGAAGCTGTACAGTTTTGCTCTTGGAATATCAGTGATCTTGTGGCAGAACTGCACAGGCAGATCCCAGGACTGTGAGCAGGACACCAGCCCTGAGGCTGACTGGTCAGTGATTTCCCCCTCAGCAACATCCTCCAGGGAGAGCCCCAGCCTCTCCTCTGCTGTTTGGCCCCATGAAGGTTGTTCATTTCCTCCTGTGCTTGCTCCCTGAGATATTTAACCCCTTCCTGGACTCTGGAGGCTGCAAAGGCCCGCCTTGTCAGCTGCAGAAACTCACTACAACATGTGGCTTCTTGCCATTTTGTGAGCACTGCTCACTTTCCTGAGGACCTAGAGAACTGTGATGACCTAGTCCGACAAGCCAACACATTCTGAGTCTCCTCTCGGGACCAGGGACCTGGGAGGACCCTTGTCCTCCCAGCCAAGAGCGGTGCTCAGAGATGTGGCTGAGATACACATAGAGTCTAGAAGGCATGGTGAGAGGGTGAAGGGTGGGTGCCTAAGTGGTTGCGTTGATCCAGAAGGATGAATAAAGTTTCTGAGTTTGTATTTTTAATAAGGTAAATATGGACAGGTATAGGCACAGACCCTTAGCTGTGCTTAGAATTGGAAATATCTATTAAAAGCCTTTGAAAGAGAAAAAGCAAGGTGCCACAGATATGCAAAGTAGACTAACTCTTAAGACTGGCTTCTCATCCCCTATGTCCTATTGTGTTGTGTCTAAAAGACCAGAAAAGACTTCAAAGACCTTGGTGACCTGAGGACTGGAGAAACAGACCCTCCTGCATGACTGGTAGGAGGGTACAAAGGACAGCTATTCTGGAGAGCAGCTATGTAATGCCTGTAAAAAATCTAATATATGCCCTGAAATTTCATTTCCTTAAAATTCTAGAGTAGCTTTTCATGCAATAGTAAGGCAGAGTTCCAGTTCAGTATTTTTGTTTGTTTGTTTTGGTATCAGGAACCAAACTCAGGACCTTGCTCTTGTCAGGTAGGCACTTGTGCTTCTGAGCCATATCACCGGCCCTCCAGTACAGTTGTGAAGTCTGTATACCCCGGGTCACAGGGGCTTGTAGGATGTCTGTGGCGTGAATGTCTTGTCTTCACACAGCTTCACTCCTCCTTAAACTAGTACGGACTTGGGATCATTCCAGGATCAAAATGCTTCGAAACTGGTAACCAGCTGGGTGGGCTCTCTTTCTTTCCATTGCTGCCCATATCTAACAATGCTTCAGGTTTGATGGCTGGGTTTGGGAGGACTTAGGAGGAAGCCCCAGGCATCTTTCTCTACTTTTGCCCCAGTGTTTTTTACAGAGTACCTTACAGAAAGCCACACAGTGAGAAACAGTGCAGATTTTCTTTTGAAATAACAGTGAAATAGTGATAGAATGCTGTCCAGTTGTTGAAAGGAATGTGATAGCTATGCAAGGATATAGAAATATATTCACAGCATAAAAAATAAGTTACAAAACAGTACACATGAGTTTGTATTGAATCGTAGCCAGAAACCAAAATGGACATGTAGGTACCTTGAAGTATTCTATGTTCAAGCACTACAGGTGGCTATTTTTGGAACATTGGTTCTTCAGAATATGGTCTGAGACTCCTGGGTTCTCTGAATCCTTTCAGGGAGTTCATAAGTGTGTTACGGTGACTTGACAAATGTGATTTTTTGTTATTATGAAAGAAAATGCAGCACTTGAAAGAGCTGCATAATTCATTGACTCCATTTTTCCACATTTTTCATAGGACTAGCGCATGAGACGATGGCCTCATTCAAAGTGCAAGACACAAAAAGGAATAAAGAAAGAAAAACAAAGTACAGGACAGATGAGCTTTGATGTAACTGAAAATTTCATCAGTAGAGTTCCAAATTCCACATCCCTTCTAGCAAAGTAGCACACTGTCTGAAAAGTCTGTTAGAATGCTCCCTTCCCAGGTGTGCAATAAGGAGGCCAGGCTTTCTTTCTTTATTTGAATCCAAAAATCCATGTCATAAGGACCAAATGCAGAAGCAGATGTGCTAGACATTGAAAGATATTTACAGTTAGGCATGAGGGGGCTCCAATTGTAATCCTAGCACTGTGGGAGGCAGAGGTAGGAGGATCACAAGTTCAAACCCACTCTGGATAGTTAGTGATTTAGTGAGACCCTATCTCAAAAAACTAAAAACATGGTAGAAGGGGCCAGGGAGATAGCTCAGTAGAATAAGCACTTGCCTGGCAAGTTCAGGGTCCTGAGTTTAATCCACAGTACTGCAAAAACCAAAAACCAAAACAAAACATGGTAGGGATATAGCTTAGTGTGAAGATCCCTGGGTTTATTGCCAAGTACCAAAAAATAAATAAATAAAAACTTAAAAAATGAAAAATATTAATTTATGAAAGTGTTTCTGTTAATTTATGTTAACAGGAAAATAATTAATTGTTTTAGTGGATTAATAAGTATTTTAAGGTTTCCCAGCATAAAGGTTGACAGTCTAACTTATATAAACAGAAATAGTTTGGAACCATTGGAATTTAAAAGTATAAAGGGGTCCCAAGACTCAAATATTTAAAATCTGATTCACAACAGAGAATTGTAGAAGGATAATTCCTATAGTTAGGAATCATTTGGGCTTTTATTTATTTATTTATTTATTTTGGTGGAACTGGGGTTCAAACTCAGGACCTTGCACTTGCCAGGCAGGTACTTGTGCCACAGAGCTATCTCCCTGGCCCCAAAATTAACATATATATATATTATGGCTGGCTCAGCCTTCTCTGGGGGTGGGGCTGGCACAGCATGCAGTTCCAGGAATTGAACCGCAGTCCCTGCGGTTGCCTAAGCAGGTACTTTAGACTGCTGAGCCATCTCACTGGCCCTGTCTGGGCTTTTAATACAATTAGAAAATTTTATTTTCATAATCAGAGAATAGTAATTTTCTTAAAATTGTCAATGACTTTCCACCTCTGCCTAGGACAGAATGAGAGGAATTGGGCTAATTTTAGTTTTAGGTGAGAGATAAACACGAGTGTAGCTATGAAAACTAAGTTGCAGAGTGAGCCCTGTGTCAAGGTGCCCTGAGCTGGAGGGGAGCAGAGAACCTCACTCTCACAGCCTTTCTGACAGGAGGGAGATACAGGTAAGCGTCTGGGTGGATGAGTTTCAGCTTTGGCTTAATCTAGGGGCTCAGTCATGCATGTGGGTTTGTCTTCTGCCTCTGAATCTTCTCTTCACAGTCCTAAGTTTTGTGGGGCTAAAATCTCAGGAGGTGAGGTGACCAAATGACACGCATGCCTCTGCTCCCGGGAGGAGAGTGTGTCAGGAAGCCTTCTTGGTGAGCCCACTGTGGAAGTCCTTGAAGGCTGGAAGCCAGGCCCCTGGCCCCTTCCCTCTGCACCAGCCCTGCCCGTGTCTCTGCTGCTTTCCTGTGCTAAACAGTGTGCAGGTCAGCGTCCTTCTGTCAACATGTTCTTTATCAGAAACCAGGTTACCGTTGATCAGGTCTCTGCCTCCTTCAGTTACAGTGCGGTGCTGTGGATGCAAGCTAGACCCCTTGATTAGATTTGGGGCACTTACCAAGTCTTCTAAAATAGATTTACAAGCCATCTGTATATGATCACATGTTCATTACATTTTTTAAAGATAACAATTTTTTAAAATTTGGGGCTGGAGTGAGACAGGGTCTGACTCTAGTTCAGGCTTGCCTTGAACTCACTTATGTAGCCCAGACTGGCCTCAAACTCACAGAGATCCTACTGCCTTGGCCTCCTGAGTGCTGGGGTTACAGGTGTGCATCACCAGGCCTCACTTCTGGGAGGTGTAACATTGAAAACTATATATCTCTGTTACTTTTCTTTTGTTGCTGGGACAAAATACCCAACACCCAAAATTAAGGAAGGAAAGGTTTATTTAGTTCAGTTTGTGAAGGTTTCAGTCCATACTCAGCTGGCTCCAAGGAAGAGTGGCACAAGGCAGAGGGCAGCAGTTCATGGCAGTGGAAAACAGTGAAGAGCAAAGGCAAAAGGGAGGAGCAGCAGCGACAGTGGCAGAGGCAAGCCTCCCCTCTTTCCTTCTGTTGTCTTCAGGCTATCTGCCCCAGCGTGGATGTAGTGCTCTCACCCATAATCTCAGCCTTTGTAAATTGACTACAAACTCTTGAAGCCACCCCAAGGCTTTGGGGGAACACTTAGATACAAACTGTAACATTATGATACCCAGAACTGCAGCACTAAAAGCTAAGAAGCTCTGGCACTCAAGGTTCAGAGTTATGGCACTCAAGCCCTGGAGCCACTAGCTTCAAGGGACTGGATTTCTATCCATTGTGGTTAAAAGAACCTTCAGTTCTCTATTATCAGTTGATTGGTAATAGAGAGGTGGAATTAATTCTGCTAAGACCCCATAATAAGAAGGGGATAGGCATTCCAAAGAATGAAGCAGCTCTGTGTGTGACAGAGTGACCAAGGCACATTGTCAAGGAGGATTGCCATGAGTTTGAGGCCAGCCTGGGGTATGTAGTAAGGTCAAGACCAGCCTGAATTACATAGCAAGGCCCTGGCAGCATCTAGCCACTCCATCAGCTCCCCAGCAGTGAGGTGCTGTGCACCCTAGGGCGGCTTCCTGGAGCTCCTCCACCAACTTTTGTTGCCCTGCTAGGTGCTCTGCCACCGCTGACCTTGTGCCTCAGCCTTCTCTGCCTGTTTCTGTGCCGTTGGCCTTGGGCTTCAGCCTCAGTGTTTCCCTCCACCCTGTCTCAGGCCTTTTGCCTCAGCTTTCTCTCCGTGGCCACCATAGCTCTTTACTGCTGCCACAACCACTGCTGTTGCTCTTGGTCTCCACTGTTTTTCAGGATAAATGAATCTGCTTTTACTGTCTCTGAGCCCTTTTAGCACAACCTGTGTAGCCCACTCTACCTAAAATAAGATTCCAAGCAGTTCTGCAGGACTACCTGAGGGAGGCTTCCCTGGGACTTGTGTTGAGTGTGGTGGCCCATGGAGGCAGCCTGCTGCACTGACCTAAAGGGTGAGAGGAAAGGGATGACAGAGAAGTGGAACAGGCCACACGTGAAGTCTCCTGTGTTTCTAAGATCCACTTGAGGACTTCAATAATCGTGTCAGTGGGGCTAATCATTGGGCTTGGGTCTGAGGTTCAAGCCCATTGTGGGCAGGCTGATACTTCCTGGCACAGCTGTGGAACACCGAGGATGAGACCACCTTTGTGGAGAAAGCGCAGGTGTGACCAAAACCATGGCTGCTGTGCCTTTGGCGAGGCAGAGGTACTAATCATGGCACTGGGGCTAAGGGGTTTGGGGATTTCAGCGGTGCTGGAGTGTAGAGAGGAAGTAGCAGTCACCAGCTGGGTCCTCAAGGGAGAGAGAAGGTTTGAGACATCCCCACCGCCTTTATTTCTTTCTGTGCTGGGAAACGAACCTGGGGCCTTCACACTGAGCTATATCCCCAGGGTTCTGGTAAATTTTGAGGCATGGTCTCACTAAGTTGAGGGCTCCAAGTTGGCAATCCAGGGTTGGCAATCCTCCTGTCTCAGCCACTCAGATGCTGGAATGATAGGCCTGTGCCACCAAGCCTGGCCCCCCCTTTCTGCTTTCTGTCTCACTCTGACCATCCAGCTAAGCTAAGAGGCTAGGTGTCCAGCAAGCAGGCCACTTTATTCTAAAAACCTGCTCAACAACAAGAAAGGGAGATCTTGTCACAGAGCCTCTGGGGACACGTGGGTGGGCTGTCATACGGAGGGAAAAGGGGCAGAGCAGGAAGCTGCATGTGGAGCAGGGTCTTGGTCATTGGGGCTGTCTCCTTTTTCTGTGACTGGAACACTGCAGTGGGCATCAACTGCCTGCATCTAGCTACTGTTTCTTAAACGAGACACGTTTCTGCAGGTTAAACCTCACAGCTGCTTACAGAACTAAGAATTGAGGAGGGGTTTACAAAGGCCATCAGATATGCTGGGAATCTAAAGATTTAGAGTTGGACATGTTGGCACACTGCTGTAATTCCAGATACTCTGGAGGCTGAGGCAGGAGGATCAGAAGTATGATGTTAGCCTGGGCAATTTAGACTTTTCTCAAAATAAAATTTGAAAAGGAGTGGGACTGTGGGTGAATGGGAGAGTGTTGTGTGAGGCACTGGGTTCAACCCTCAGATATGAGAATTTTTTCTTTTTCTTTTTCTTTTTTTTTTTTTTTTATTGAGGATTGAAACCTAGGGCTTTTGCACTGTGTTAGTCTCCAGCCCTGAATGGGGTGGAGGAGAGTTTAGCAGTTAGTATCTCTAGCAAAAGGACTAGGGAGGGGTGGAAGGGCCTGAAAGCAGGGGAGGGAAGGATCCAAGGTGCAGTCCTGTCGTGTTTTCAGCATCATAAGCATGTGAAGTGTTTAACATGGCGTTTCTATTTAGGTGGACTTGTGGAGATTAATGAAGATGGAGCCATCATGTGAGAGAGGGTTCTGGTGGGAACTGCCCACCCTGTCTCCAAGCTTCTCCCTCTGACCTGCTGCACCAGGGCAGATATAAGACACTATTTAATTCATTTCAACTTTGGGCTGTTTTTAGGAGAAAGTTCTTTTTGTTTATGATTCTTAAACACACCAATGAATTACCCTGACATTTATTTTTAATTTCTTAAATGAAACAAAGTTCTTCTTAAAATAGTTTATTTCTAAAGAAACCTTGAGTTATTCATGATCTTGCTGTTTGTTTGGTGGTACTGGCAATTGAACTCAGGGCCTTGTGCATGCAGGCAAGCACTCTATCACGGACCCACATCCTCAGCCCATGGTGTTTTTGTTTTCAGTCAACACACATTTCCACCCAAAGGCTCCTCTCCTCTAAGCCTTTTCTCTCAGTAGCAAGGGTTCTGTTGCTTGAAGAGCTGTTCCCCAATAGAAGCTGTCAGCGATGTTTGGAGACCTTAGTGACTTGAAACACAGCTGGAGGCATCACCCTGTCTGAGGCATGTCACAAGAACAGGTGGGATGAGGGGCTGATGAGCACCTGTGTGGAGGTGGGAGGGTGCAGAGACTCCCCTCGGAATGACCAGGAAGGAAGCAGGAAGCCTGAACAGAGACAGGAAGGGCACTAGCAGTTTATGGCAACAGAAGATTACTGACTGTTCTCCATTGTCTTAGAAGTCTAGCATTCTCCATTGTCTTGGAAGTCTAGCATAAAGGACCATAAAATGCAGGATCTGAGTGTTTTGGATTATTTTGGTACTGGGGATTGAACCCAAGCTTTTGCACTGTGTTCATCTCCAGCCCGTCTTATTTTTTAAGTTGGCCAGGCTGGGCTCAAACTCATAATCATTTTGCCTTAGTATTCTAAAGTGTGAGGATTACAGAAGACTTTTGTATTTGTAAGTCAGCTGCTCTAAATTTTCAAAGTGTGCCTGAATACAGCAGAGATCTGTATTTCCTGAAACAAGCCATGAGTGAGGACAGCAGAGTCACCCAGGACAGATACAGACTTGTCATTAAGACAGAAGCCTCCCTGCCTCCCTGTCAGTGGCAGGCACAGCTGTTAGTAAGCTGGCTAAGGGGGCTCCTGGCCCACTTCTTCTGGAAGCCTGAGCAGTTCTTATTCACAGGTAACTTAACTGTCCAGTGTAGTTGTCTGGATGAGTCCCTCTGATCCTTTCCCATATCCCAGACCCTCCTCCTTTCAGCACAGAGGGACTGGCCTCTGGTAAGATGTAGGAGCCACAGGTTCTGGTGCTTTTTGCATGGCATCTTCACAGCATCCAAGGTCTGCTGGTGCAGTCCTTCTGTCTCTTTCTATGGGTGCCTGAGCGGTGTGGTCAGGCCCAGCGCCACCCATGCCATGCCAGGTACCTTTCAGGGGGCATCTGAAAGCTTGAAAACCATGCTTCCCAACTGAGTCATCAAACATCTGCATGTTTGCTATGTGGGGCTCTGGGGTGGATACTGAGGACTCTAAGGGGCGCTTGTTGGATGGATAGGAAGCTCGTCTGTACACCATGGTCTAAAGCAGAGAACCACAGGCAACTCAAGGCAGGCAAACAAGGTAAGGGGAAAGGGAAACCTGGCTGAACCAGTCAGTCTGGGCATCAGTGAAGCTGCGCCCCGCCAGGCACCCAGGAGGCAGTGAGGACACAGGGCTGGCAGTCTGGGTGAAAGGCTCAACCTGATGAGCGTGTATGGTGCTAGAGCAGGGGCACAGCCTGCAGAACAGCGAGACCAGCGTTGGGGAGCTGCCCTGAGGTGTTCACGTCCACAGAGATGCAGTGGAAGTGGTAAGCGCCCTGGGGAAGGGGTGTCCTGGGCAGATCAGGGCTGACCCTCACTGTAGCTCAGGACTTGTGCTCAAGTGGAAGAGCTCAGTCTGGGGCCTCAGGCAGCCGGCACGTGCGCAGGTGTGTGCCTGCCTCTGCGTGTGCATTTGTATTCAGGTCCATGTTACGACCCGAGTGCAGGGCACATTTTCAGTTGGTTGTGTGACAGGTGGGTGTGGGATTATTCCATGTTCCAGGTGGGTCAGACTTTCCTTTCTAGGCCAGTGTCCCGCCCAGTGACGGGGTAGCTTTGTGAGTCATCTGGCTGCTTCTGCATTGGGAGGTCCTGCCACACCTCCTGCCAGGGGCATATCCTGGAGCAGCTGTACTTTGGAAATGGCACCTTCAGGAAAAAAGCCTGGGTTCCAAGGGTCCTTTGGTGCAGTGAGGTCACAGGACGTTGGAACCTTTGACGAGCAGATTCACAGTTGTACTCTCCCCAGCTGTCATCCAGAAGGTCGAGTCAGCATGTGGCTTGGTGCTCCTTGGGTGTCTCTGTGGTCCATTACGAGGTAGGAAAGAGTCTTGAGGCTCCCTACCCTTTGAGTGCCAGCAGGACCGCAGCTAAGTGTATCTGGGCTTCAGCCACTCCTTTGATGTTTAAAGCCAATACAGTGCTGGTGTGACCCTGGCAGGATGTGATTAGTCACCAGTCCTTGCATTAAATCCTAGAAGAGATGGGTGTATTCGGGTTTGCTTAGTCGGAACCCCATGGCAGGGTGGTTGTACTCAAGATTTGTTACTGCAGAGGAATCTAGGGTGCAGGAAGCAGCATAGCTTCGTGTGTGGAGTGCACCTTATGTTAAAGGCTGTGCAGAAGGCAGATCTGGGAGGTGGTGGCTCTGTGACATCACTTGTCTGTTTTCAAAAGCATAGCTGGTTAGGAGGGTCTCATCGCTGGAGCCTGAGAGAGAACCTCTCCGGCTTCTCATCCAGCTACACTGTGCACCTGACTGGGAGGAGTTTGTTCATTGATTTTCTTCTCTCTTTCTCTTTCTCCTCCCCCCCCCTCTCTCCCTCCCTCCCCCCTTTCTTTTTCCTGCTCACCCTGCCCTGGGGACCAGGCTGGTGCAGCATGTGGTGCCAGGGATTGAACCGCAGTCCCTGCCATTGCCTTAGCAGGCACTTTAGACTGCTGAGCTATTTTGCTGGTCCTGCTCGTTGATTTTCATCCTGGCTCACTTAATGTCTGGTGTCTGCTGGTGAAGATGGTTGGTACCTGAAAGTCCTTTCTTACATAGGTTGTCTGATTTTCCACCTCACTCTGGGTGGGGCAGGATGGGAGGAAGGGCACATGCTGTGCTGTTCCCTGTGCTCCATGCCAGGTGACAGGCTGCAAGGTGCTGCAACTCAGCAGGCCTGCACATCAGAATCATCTGGGTGACAGTTAAAATGATGCCAGAGCCTCAGACTTCAGCAGGCAGGTTTGACCCTTCCAAGACACAGGCAACTAATGATCCCATGCACTACTCCCTGTGCAGGCAGACTACTGGCTGGGTGTTGGAGTAAAACTAGACTCTGGTGCTGATTTCTTGCTTTTATCTCCCTCAAGGTTGGCCTCCGCCAGTTGGACATGTCCTTGCTCTGCCAGCTGTACAGCCTCTATGAGTCCATCCAAGAGTACAAGGGGGCATGCCAGGCTGCTTCCAGCCCTGACTGCCCTTATGCACTGGAGAATGGTTTCTTCGATGAAGAGGAGGAAGACTTCCAGGAGCAAGCCTCCCTCCATGAAGGCAGGGCCCAAGGCCCTCCTGGAGACCTGCCACGGCCTATCTCCCCACTCTCCAGCAGCGACTGGATTCTGGAGTCTTTCTAGGGCCTTGGGGCAGCTAGAGTTGGGCGATGGGTTTGAACTGGACACTGTTAGCATCAGCTTCGTCTCCTGCAAGAAAGTGCTCTGCTCTCACAGTGGACGCTCCATGGTATCTGAGATGGATGCCACCAGGTTATCTTGTGGGTAGGGAGTTTATTGACACACCATGGCAGTCTGCTGGGATGCTACAGTGTCTGAGCGGGACACAGAGACACTGAGAATGTCCACGGCTCCAGCGGTGGAAGGCACAGCCCTGAGATTGACATCGAGGCTGTGACATTGGGTGTGGTAGGAGGCCAAGTGTGCAACCCGCATGAAGTGACTTCAGCTGGTCCCTTCCAAGTTTTTGTCTTAGTGTCATTGTCCCCTTCTTCAGTGAGGCCTGCAGCTTCCCTTACTACTTTATGAGTTTTTTAGACCTTCTGCCAAGCCTTGTTTATTGTGGGCTGTATCCCTGTCCGTGTGACTTTTAAGATCTTTCTGCTGAAAAAGCAAACAGTGCTGCCATACTATTGAGTGGCCTCCTCCCAGTCTACCTGCTCGCTGCCCCTTTATTAGGTAGAGGAATAAGGGAGTTAATACAGAGGTCTGTTGAGTGGGGAAAGCCCAAACCAGAACAAGCTGAAGTTCTGTGTCATTCCCTGTAAGACAGCAGACATTTCTGTTCTAAAAGACTGAACATAAGCTATTATGTTAGAAAGCAAGCCACAGCTTCCACTCAAAATAGTGATTACCTTATGCCTTAATATATTTATTAAAATACTTTGTGACAACTTTATACTTTGTAGGTTAAACTTGAGGATAAAATGATGAATTGTTTCTGTTGCCCTGTATTATTTTATTCTCAAATCAGAGTCATCAGCTGAATGTCAGCCCAAACACATACTGAATGAAGGGCTTTTTTTTTCCCCCCTCTCCCAAAAAATGAATTGGAAAGTAGCTTTATCCCTCTGCGTAGCTTGTGTGATCATGTATGAGTAGTGGACCAGCACTCACATTTGGGGCTCTGTGCTGTTCTGTCTCTGTGGACTCCAGGCCACTTCTTGCCTTTGCCCTCACTGCTCACCAGCACCTCCTTCAGGCCAGACAGGAGACATACAACACCACACGCTGGGTGCTTTGTTTCCCACACTGCATCAAGGACTGAAACAAGGGAGGAATCCTGTTCCTCTGTGGATAGCAGTTACAGTGAAGGGTAGGTCTCCTTCCGCCTGTGACATAACTGTTCATCAGGGACAAAACATGGAAAGCATGCAGTCTGCTCCCCTGCAGGTCCCTGGGTCTCTGAGGCTGGGCCCTGGTGAGCAGCGAATTCAACTGCAGGTCTGCTGTTCTTCACCCTGACCCATGCAGGTGCCTTGGGGAATTTAGAATACTGATGTCTGGGCTTCAGCAGCACCTTACCCCTCCAAATCTAGATTAAATTAGGTGACAAGTGGGCGTCTGCTTGGTGCTGGAGAGGGAGCCCAAGCCTGCTCTGCAGGGAGGAGACATGTTCTAGTACACAGGAGCATATCTCACTATACATTTATTTATTGTAAATGGATTCCCTTTGTCTATGTACCACCTGTGCTTCCAAAACTTAGGGCTGCTTTATAAGAATTCACACAATAACATGCAAATTTTTAAAAAGATGAGTTTAGAGGTCTATGCAAAAAGAACAGAAGACAGGACAGACAAGATAAAGCCAAAAAAAAAAAAAAAAGATAAACCTTGAGGTATACCAGCACAGACAGCCATGCTGTGAGGACTTTTTTTTTTTTTTTTTTCTAACTGCATCAGGCTGCCTTAACGGTTGTCAGGAACCAGGTAAGGCTTGTGGAGTTGGGGATTAAGCCCCAGTCCCCTGCCACTGACTGCATTTGCCCAAACATGCGCTTAAACAACTGAACTAAGCTGCAGGCTGCCCCATGCTGTGAGAAAGATGCATAGGCCTATTTATTTTTTAATCTTTTATTTTTTTATTTATTTGGTACAGGGTCTCACTATACAGCTCTTAAACTTGTAGTGATCCTCCTGCCTCAGCACCAGGATTCAAACTCGGGTCCTTGCACTTGCCAGGCAGGTGCTTAGATGTCTGAGCTATCTCCCCAGCGCCATAGTCCTATTTAAGTAATGTATAGGAGTCTGACCTTAAATTCAAAGCTATAGTTGGAAAGTAGGTGCTCAGCTCTAGAGCAGGTGCTTGTGATATTTCCCTGCTAAGTATGTTCTCACAAGGCAACTGGGGCACATGGAGATGGAACCGCACACTTTAAATGCTACAACAGGACCTTCCGAGTTGCATCCAGCTGGATGTCTGCCTTTCCATCCTTGTTGAGGTCACAGATATAAGGCTCCACTCAATGCAAGTCTTATGCAAATTGAGTGAGCAGGACAACTAGCCAGATGATCCTGTGGCAAGCCAAAAAAGTCCCTTAAGGATGTTTGGTTCACAGGTTCGATCCCCAGCACCACATGCCCCAGCCCTGGGCACGCTGAGCTGGCCACAGAGACTGGGCATATCTGTAATCTCAGAGCTGGGGCGGCTGAAAACAGGAGGATCACTGAGTCCAAGCTGCATAATGAGACCCTGTACTACATTTTTAAAAAAAGATGTTTGGTTTAATAAATACATATATACATACAGTCTGGAATTTGTAAATAGGACTTTATTTGGTAAATGGACCTTTGTGGAGGTACTAATGATCTTGTCCCAGAGAACTGTCTGGATTACCCACATGGCTGCAGATGCTATCAGTGTCTTTTGAAGACAGGGACAAGAACAGGTGATACATTGAAGAACTCAGTGTGAAAATGGAAGAGGAACTAGAGGGATGCAGGGTGACAGCAACCACTGCACAAGGGAAGGGAGAACATGCAACTGTTCCCTAGAGCTTCTCGGGGAGTATGGTTCCCCTAACACTCAGTGAACCTGATTTTAGGCCTCTTGCCCTCAAAATTAATGCTGAGGAAAGAACACAGTGAATTGTTTCCTTCCTTCTATAGTTTCTTCCTTGGAAAACAAAAACTATTTATGTCTGGTTCCATTAGCTGTGCTCCCACTTCACCTAAAACTTAGAAGAAAAAACAAACAAACAAAAAAAAACTATTCCCATGCCATTCCTTGAGGAAGTTAAAGTTACTGTCTTCCCCTGTAAAGGCAGACTCAAGATTCACCATTAGTCAGATTCGTTCTGCTAGACTAGGAACAGAGAAAGATGGACCCAATTCTGTATGACCTTAAGAAAATCCCTTAGCCACTCTAAGCCTACTTTTTAAAAATGTCTTTTAAGTTTTCTGATTAAGGCTGTCTTGTAATATCTAAAAATATCCTCTTTGGCTCATACTTACACCATGATGTTTTCACCCCAATTTGGTTCAAAGGGCTTCATACATTGGTAGAAAATGCTTTAACAAAAGACCACTTGTCTTCCATGTGCCTGGTCAGACCACGGCGCTGCCATAAACTGTGCCTCCTCCTCTGGTGCTGGGCCACACCATACTCCAGAGCCAGCAGTGGGCCCGAGATGACTGATGTGCCACTGGTTCCAGCAGAGGTTTTCTAGGACAGCTGCAGTTCATGTTTCTTTTGATGAAACTACAATAACTAAAGATGACTTCATTTTTGTACCTTCAAGTGGATTTTCAGGCACATTTTTTGTTGTTAAATCATATGTTAATTCTTAGGAGTGGGCTTGGAAAACAGATGCCATTCTAAGACACTAAACACCGTCACCACAGAAACAACTTCCGAGTGTTGAGCTGGGTAGCTATGTCTGGTCTCCACAACAGTACTGTTATTAGGTAGCTTGTTTCTAAAAAAAGAGGCTCACCAACTAAGTGTTACAGGTTCAGGTTGCTCGCCTTTCCTCCTGGAGTTAGATTTCAGGTTCTTCTCATCCTGAACAAAGAATTGGATGAACTTAGCAAAAAGCAGGGGCAGTTTCACAAAGTAAAGATGAAGGGCGGGAGAGAAACTGGCTCTACAGAACAAGCTTTGGCCATGTAAAGAGAAAAAGGGAGTAAGCAAAAGTGAAAGGACACTTGCCTCTGGGGAACACAAAATGGGCTATCACAGAAAGTTATGGTAGAGCACAGTGGTCGGGGGTTTGATCCCTGGTGTTCCCTGTCGGGCCCACCCCAGGAGCATGCTGACAGCAATTGGCACGGGGCGTGATGGGGCACGCCTGTATTCCCAAACTTTGGGAGGCTGAAAAACAGGAGGATCACGAGTCTGATCTACGTAGTGAGACCCTGTACCCCATCCTAAGTGCATTAAAAAAAAATTATCATAGCATTGGGCTCATCATGGCTGCTTCTTTCATGCTGTCCAAAATCTCAAGGAAACCTAAGAACTTCTACACCAAGTCCTGAGGTGGTTCTGAGCTGATCTGGGACCTAGACCACCTATGGGGAAACCTGCTGGAGTTGTGGGACTCTCCGTGCAGGGCTTCGGGAACTGTTCTGCTTATCTTTAATCTTGTAGTTAACAGGTCACACCTACTTCTTCAGTCAGCTTTTGCCACACCCTAAACCTACCTCAGCATGGAAAACGAGCTTTAAAAGGGAAAAATGATTATACCATTAGAAAGTCTAGGGGTGGATACATGTCTCTATAATATAGTATCCTTTCTACTTTTCTTTAAAAAGTTTCCTAGAAAATGTTGGAAGTCATTGGGAGGCCAGATGAACCCACTCAGGCTTAGGTGTGGGCTGGCTGTGGGGCAAAGCGCAGGCAGCCGGGGTTCTTCCCACCCTTTTACCCTTTCCTTACTTCAAGTAATCAATGTTGATGGGCCGTTGTGCACCTCGTGGGTCTGGGCTGGGCTTTGCTTTATGCACTACATCCATCCCTTAGGTCACTACTGCTCACCAACATCAAGGACAGGGATCCTAAGGTTTTGTTCTTGAAGATTAATACCTTTGTGAGGATCAGCAAAGACTATGGCTTTTTTTTTTAGTTTTTGGGATAGGGTCTGTGTGCTTCAGGTTGGCTCAAACTTGCACGGATCCTCCTAATGAGCCTGAGTGCTGGGATACTGCTGTCACTACCCCCAGCAGGTATTGAATATGGCTTTGTAAATTAGGTAGCTCCTTTCAAGGATGTCTTTTATTTTTACTTATCTCAATTAAAAGGATTGGGAAGTTTGCAAGCATGCGTTACAACTTCGTGGGGCTGGTCGTCATGCTGGGGAGTGAGCCCAGGCCTTTGTGCATGCTCAGCACGCACTTCACCAATGGGCTGTACCGAGCACTGGCCCTTGCTTTGCAGTCAACCTTTTGCTCTTGGTCTACCTCCCTCTCTCCAGAGCACTGAGGCCAACAGTCCCTTCCATCTCGCAGCTATTCTGAGATTTTTTTTTTTCCAAACTTGGATTCTTCTTTTTGACTATCTGTATTGGTCTCATGTCTCCTTAAGCTCCCTGCCCATGTCCCTTCTCCTCTGTGCTCCTTCTTCCCACACATACTCCAGGACCCATTCCCAGGAGCCCCCACTTCAGGCCACAGCAGCAGGCTGTGTGCACTTTCCAGGCAGGCCCTTAGACCACCAAGCTCTCTCCCCAGCCCTGTGTACACTTTCCAGCACTGATAACATGCACTGTGCTGCTCTACTCAACTTTCAACCCATCACTGTCCAATGAGCCTGAACAAGTCAAGTCTTTCTCCTTTTTTTTTTTTTGAGACAGGGTCTCGCTACGTAGTTTAGGCTGGCCTTGAGCTCACTTTTGTAGCCCCTGCTGATCTTGAACTCACACCAGTCCTCCTGCCTCAGCCTCCCAAGGTGCTGGGATTACAGGAGTGCGCCACCATGCCCGGCTAAGTCTTTCTCTTCTTTGAGACAGTTTCACTATAGTTCAGGCTGGCCTGGGACTTATGATGATTCTCCTGCCTCAGCCTCCTAAATCCTAGAATTACAGGCATCTGCCACCATGCCCAACAGAGGGGGCTGAGTCTTATTCACTACTGCAAGGCAGGACGGGTCACTCAGCAAACATCTAAACATCTGTACAATGAATATGGAAATAATGAAGAACAAGTGAAGGGGGAGAAGTGGAAGAAAGGTGCTATTGTACCTATTTTTAGTAAACATTTTATTGAAATAAAATTCACTCCAAACAATGTTAACAATTAAGTGGATTTTCTTTGTACTGTTCTTGGATCAGCCAATTTGAAAGAGTATCTTAGTTACTGAACTGAAAATTTACAAAAACTTAAGTTTATCCTGAAAAACCTTCAATGTATTTCTATTGTAAGAACATGAAATTTGATTTGTAGCCAAAGAACTAAACATTTAAGTGTAACTATATAAACTTGCCAAATGAATAAAATTTAGATTTTTCATTACATGTGAAACACAAGTACTACTTTAGGGCTGTCCACAATATACAACTCAATGTCCAACTGGCTGTGCACATCAATGCCCACGGACACTGCGTGTGTGTGTGTGTGTGTGTGTGTGTGTGTGCGCGCGCGCACGCGCGCGCGCGCCTTGGCTGTTTCCAGGGTTGGGGGAAGGGACTGGATTCTAATTGCATGCCAAGGCCTTCTTTTCCGGGAAGCCTTCCCAAGTCTGTTTCACTTTCCTTACCAGAAAAAGCACTTGGTCTCTATGATGTATCTTCCCTTTCAGAGGTGGACAGTCATGCCTAATAGTGGAGAATAAGACTAGACGACAAGGAAGGTCCTCAGAAAGACACCATCTGCTGATCAAGTGGGACTGCTCCCCAGCTGGCCTGTTGATGAGAGACACAGAGACCTGAGGCACAAATATCTCCAGAGTCACACTTTTAGCCAGTTTGTCTGAGATAGGGTCTTGCTATGTAGCCCAGGATAGCACTGGATTCATGGTTATCCCCCTCTCAGCTTGCTGAGAGGTATAACTACAGGTGCATGCCACCATCCCCAACTTTACGGTTTTGATGATACAGGTGAGTATAACATACCAGCTGACATAAAGCAGGACAAGGTTTCTTTTGTGTATTTTGGGGAAGGGTCTACAGGGTGTCCAGGGTCTTACTACTAGATCAGACTTGTAGTGATCCGCCTGCTTACAGCCTTCTGAGAGCTGGGATTACAGGTGTGTGCCACTACACCCAGTCTCAGTTGCTGTGGCGGGGCTACAGGGCAAGCCTTGGGATCGAACCCTGACCCCTCTGCCTACTTGCAGGTGCTTTAACCCACTAAGCTATTTTGCCGGCCCTCAGGACAAGGGTTTTGAAGTGCTTATTAGAGTTACATGAACTTTGGTGTATATCTGTAGTCCTAGCACTGCGAGTCTGAGGCCAGCCTAGAAGACATGGTGAGACCCTGTCTTCAGAAAAGAAAAAAGAAAAAAAAAGGAGCTTATTTCCCTAACTAGACCCTAGCTGACAACCAACAAGAAGCACCTGAAAGAAATGAAATCCTAGCCCTGGGACAGTATAGGACAAGGCTGCCAAGGTGTTGCCTAGATGGAGGGCACTGGAGAAGTGGGTGTAGCACATGGAGAGGGGACCTGGGCATACTGGAGAAATACCTGTAGTGGTAGGCAGAGAGTGGGCAGCACACACCTGAGGCAACAGTGTGGGCCAGTCTGAGAAAAGCCAACGCCAAGGGCAGCAGAGAAGTGACCACAGTACTACGAGGATGCGAGTGTACCAATGGTAGGTGGGGGCTGCTACAGCCTCAGGCAGGAGACAAGAACTGTGGGCTAGGGCCTGAAGGAAAGAGGCAGGGGACAGCTGGGGGGGCGGTGGACTTTTAGCAAGGACTTCGTAGGGGACAGCAGGGGACAAGGAGCTCAGTTTTCGATCCACTGATCTCTGGACACAGCAGAAGCCTCCTGGAGTCTTCAGGGCAGTGGACAGAGCCAGCAGTCTGGCCAAGGCTGGTGGAGTCCTGAGCTCTGGCAGGGAATGTACAGCAGGATGCTTGGGAGAGCAGAAAGGCTGAGGACAGTTTTGGCACTGGCAGGGCAAGACCACACACAACAGGGTGGGTGGTATGTCTTGGTGGGTCACAGGGAGGAAGGGAACTCTGAAAGCAAGTGGCAACTGGCGCTCCTGGGGGTTTCAGCACTGTAGACTTGGACCACTGTGGGAGGAAGGAAGCATACTCTACAGAAAAAGGGGTGAAGAAATGGAGGAAGATGGCCACAAATAAAGAGCAAGGCATGAGTACTGGCAATACGCACAGCCAAGTAAAGGGGTAGGGTAAATGGGGCAGGAGCATTGCTGAAGACTGGAAGAGAGTGAAACGGCACCAGTGGAGGTGAAAGGAGTACATGGTGGCACCACAGAGCGTATGAGCAGCCAGGAGCCAGTGACTCGACTCTACTGAGGCGCAACAGGGATGTCCTCCCTGTCCTTGCCCTTCTGTGCTGTGCTTACCCCAGGACCCTGCCCCCTTGTACACAGGAAGGGATCCCTAAGGTCGTGAGGCAGTGAGCAACCTGGCATGCAGGAGGTGGGGAAGGACAGAGGTAAAGAGTCCTGGGACATGGCACAGGTGAGGAGCAGACTCTGAGGCAGAGTCCCTGAGAGTGCAGAGCAGTAGCTGGAGGTCCACCAAAGGCCCGTACCTGGCAGAGTCATTGCCTCCCGCAACTTGGGTGCTGCAGCCACGTGACAGAAGGCTAGAAGCTGGTGGGTTTCAAGGGTTTAATGGAACAGCTCAACAGCTATTTATGGGGCCCAAAGGTGGTTCAAAAAGAGGCAAAGCTGGTCAGAAGTAAAGAAAATTGGAGGTCCAGGGAAGTAGAGGTGAAAAAGGCAGCAAAAGATGGGTGGCGTAGAGAAAGGGAGCAAAACGGCAGGAAAGAACTGGAGGCAGGGGTTAGTGGGATCGATTGCAGTTGCATTTTAGTAGGGGAGGGCAGCATTAGACTGAGACAGGACCTTTAAAGTAATAAATATGAGGACATGGCTGTCATTGAGGATGACAAATAGAACTTGAGCAAAGATGCAACCAGTCCTCAAGGCAAAGGGCGTCTTCTACGCACACGCTTATGTGCAGTGGCTCCTAAGCTGAGCACATGGGCCTAGATACTCTGGTACCTTCAGAAGTCCTGATCCCTATAGAAGGCACAGTCACTGCCAACATCCCACTCCATCATCTGGAAGAAGTAGACCATGCTGCTCTCCAGCAGTAAGCCACTCAGGATGGCCAACAAGGACAGCATGCGGGTGATGTTTAGAGTCACTAGAAAAGAAAAAGCAGTCGATATGCTCTTAAGAATTTGATTAAGGCACAATGATGTTTGCTTGTAACTCCTACTGTTGGGGAGGCTGAGGCTAAAGAGTCACCAATGTGAGCCCAGCGCAGGTTAACTAGAGCCTTTCAAAAACCAAAAAAACCCAGTCCACCCTGGGGAAGAGCACTTTCCTAGCAAGTGTCAAGCCTGGGATTCAACCCCTAATATCATAAAAACAAAGAAACAAACAGGGCAAGGAATGTGGCCCAGCAACACTTGCTTGGCATGTTCAAGGACCTGAGTTCAATTCCCAGTAGTGTCTCAAAAAGCAAACAAAAAAACAAAGATGATAGCGGCATGTAACTTATGTGTGAACTGTCTTTAATGACTACATTTTAGAAAATCTGTAGTTGTTATTATTAATTTACATGTGTCCTGCTTCACACTTTCACCTGCAAAGCTCTGAGAAACCAAAGCCTTTGCATGAGACATGAATCTGGAGCTTCTCCTAGGATCAGTAAGTAGGATCCTGTCCACACAAAAGAGGAAGCCAGGAGTGATAGTGCATACCTGTAATCCCTGCACTTGGGAGGCTGAGACAAGAGGATTATCATGAGTTTGAGGACAGCTTCGTTCACACAGCAAAACTGTCTCAAAACCAAATAAACCAATTCAACCCAACCCAACCCAACACAGGCAGAAAATAAAAAAAGTAGATTCTAAAGTTACATATACAGTAACAAGAAAATGATACTACTAGTGTCAATTTGCAAGATGACAAGCAAATGATAAGAAGTATCAGGTTACAGGTTCATTCAAAATAATATTTTTCACAGTGCACAGGAAAATGGAGGCATTTCCTGGCATAGCAGGCACTGACCCCATGTGGGAAGTGGCAACTGGCACACCACTCTGGCCTGACAACTGCCCAGCCTGGAACTCTGGATAAGCTACCTGTTCTCATGGCCCACAAGCTTACTCATGAAGATAACAATGACCGCACTTAGCTCACTGGACAGAGAAAGCAGATAACAACATGCTGACCCATGTCAAGTACTGTGGTTAAATTTAACAAACATTAGGGCCTGCTGCTGTTAGGTACCCCAGATATGCCAGGCACCATTACTACTCTATAAAGAACTCTAGTTAGTTCAGCAGTCCCACAAAACTTTCCCAGAACCATGGCTGGAAGCTTCCAGGAATGTGAAGGCAGAATGAAAGCAGACCCCTACCTCTGATTGCTTGGAAATTTGAGGTCAGCACAAACACTTTGATGAGTCTGAGGCACAGAGGTGTGTAGTCATGCTCCCAGATGACAGCTGGGATCAGCAAGAGCTTTCCGTAGCTTGATAACAGTAACGCCTTTAGCAGTAAGAAGAAGTCAGGCTGCTTTCTTGCTGTCATGAGTTGTTCCAGCCACAGAAAAGTAAAAATCCCAATCAAAAAGGCACTTTGTTCTAGGGAGGCAATAAAAAACAAAAATTTGCTGGTCTCTATCCAAACCATATTTTCCCTAAAACACAACTTCAACTGCAAAATACAACTTAGCTGATTTCGTGAGGAATGATTTAGCGGTATCAGATTTTCTTCTTTTATTTTTAAAAAATCAAACCCGGTCTTAGTTCAAAATCTGCTGGTATGATTTAAGAAACATTTCAAAATTTCTTTCATAAAGTTTTCTATCATCTACTGGAGAAAAAGCAACCCCATCAGAACATAATCAGCACCACCCTTCTGGAGCACCTGCAATCCTAAGGAAAGAGCAGAGTAGGAGGGTGGAAGCTGCGATCTCTGAACAGTTCTGGGGGTGGCTGCCCCGGAAATGGCGCCATGTATGCAGGTAGTTCTCTTCCTGGATTCTTTCACTATTTACTGAGCATTTACTATCTATAGGATGTTCAATATTATCTAAACTAAAGACTTCCCTATTTATTTATTTATGTTTTTTTGAGACAGGGTTTCACTGCGTAGTTCAGGATGACCTTAACCTATTGGCCCAGGTTGGTCTCAAACGCAGCGATCCTCCTACCTTAGCAGGTATGCGTCATCATGCCAGGGTGTTTTAACATTTTTGAGTGCAAAATCTTGTATCTGACAAAAGTAAGAGTCCAAGGTTACAGGAACTAATCCTGTTAGACACTTCCCTGATGTCTAGCAGTCAGGACACAGCAACGTGTTGAGCTCCTGTCAATGAAGAATTTGTGCTACTGCTTTTATTAGAACTGCTAGTTCTCTGGTTAGCCACTTGCCTGCACTAACAAGTCTGTCTCTCATTCTCTCTCTCCCTCTCTCAGTTTATTTGGTACAGGGTCTCACTACACAGCTTGGACTCAGAGTGATTCACCTGTCTCAGCCTCCTCAGTGCTGGCATTACAAGAATGTATTATGATGCCCAGTTTTGGTGGTTGGCACAGTGGCATGGTACGTGGTGCCTGGGATCAAACCTGAGTCCTTTTACTTGCCAGGCAGCAGCTTAGACTGCTGGGCTATCTCCCCAGCCCTGTCCCTCATTCTCTCCCTACAAGATATGGTAAATACACATCATTCTAGGAGCTCCAGCGCCAGGTTTTTCTGGAACATACATTCATACTGTCACAGAAACAACTGCTTTCCTTTTAACACGTTTTAAAAGAGGCTCTAAATAAGGATAATTAGGATCAGTAATTTATGATGACAACCCTTTGAGAAATGATGCACAGTCTTCTGGGGAACTAAACCATGCCCCTTTAAAATAACTGAAGCATTTGTCATCTGCAAGACTATATTCATGTAGGTTGATGGCAGAGCCTGCAATCAGGATTAATAAAGTAATAACTTTAAAAATCCTAATTGGAGGGATCATCTAACAAAGGACAGCCTGCTCCATCATTGGAAATGGCCAGACACACGTCACAAATTTCCAGGAAGGGGCTTTTCTGCACCAAGTGGAAGGTGGTGCAAAGTTCCATACCTTTCTAGTTTAAGACTCTAAGACCATAGGTTTCACCAGTCCTCTGGGTCCTCCTCACTAGTCCTCTTCCTTAGGCTTCAGGGAGCCTCTGTCCCTCCAGGTTTTTGTGAATTAAATGACAGGCACTCTGGTGCAAAGACAGAAGTGGGTGTGGAGCAGGGAAACCTCCCAGGCCCCAGGGAAATCAATCATTTATTCTTTCCTAAGTCTGTTTCTATAGCACCAGATGGGGAAAAACAACAACAAAAACAACAAAAACCTAATCTATCTCAGAGGATAGCTGTGAAAATTAGACAATACCTGTAATACATTCAGTTTCTTATACTATAATATAAAATTGGACTTCTAGTGATCCTTCCTATTTTTCAGCCTCTCAAGCACTGGGATTACAGGCGTGTGCCACCATGCCAGGTCTCAATCACCATCTCAGCACGCCCCAGGGGTGGAGCTGGCATGGCAGGCCTAGAATCAAACAGCTGGCCCCTGTGTCTGGCCAAGCAGGCAGCTTAATCCACTGAACTATCTGGCCAGCTCTATACAAGATATTCTTAACAAACCTCTTTCAGACTTTATAATCTAATTAGGGACTGGATTAGGACACATAAAGAAAAACAATTAAAAAACATTTCAGAGCTAGTCAGAGAGCTCAGCAGACTAAAACACCTGCTTAGGCAAGCGCAGCTAGGTTCGATCCCCACCACCACATGCCATGCTGGCCTTGCCCCCAGGGCTTACAGAGACTGTGAGACTGAGAATAGGCATGGTATTGTGCACCAGTAATTCCAGCTTGGGAGGCTGAAATAGGAGGAGCACTATGAGTGCGATCTGTGTAGTGAGACCCTGTATGCCCTGTACTAAAAATCCATTTTAAAAAAAGACATTTCGCCTTAAACACCAAAATACCCACTATGGATTAAGCAGTTAAACAAGACTTTTTTTATAGTTGAATTTTGTTTTGGAGGATTGGGTTTTTGTTTTTCTGAGAAATGGTCTCACTCTGACCTTGAACTCACTATATAGCCCAAGCTGGCCTTGAATTCATGGTGCTCTTCCTGCATGCCAGGATTACAGGTGTGTGCTGCCACACCTGACTGTTCTGTTTATGTTTTTAACCTAGTGTGAAAATAAAAAGGCTTTATGTGAGTAGGACTGCTGCAAGTTCAAGGCCAGCCTCAGCTAGAGTGAGACCCTGTCTCCAAAAAACCAAAACAAACTAGGTGTGTGCGTGTGTGTGTGTGTGTGTGTGTGTGGCGGGAGCGAATTATCTTTAGAAATTTTATGAAGGTTTGCTTTAAAGCTTAATTATGCTCCTGAGTTAGGAAGTGAGTATTTAACACTACTGTAAGATGTCAATGTTAATATTCTTCTGTATATTTCAAATATTACTAGACAGATGAAAAAATTCACATTAGGTATTAATTTATTTTTGGTAGGACTGGTGTTTGAACTCATGACCTTACACTTGCCAGGCAGGCACTTGTCCCACAGAGCTAACTCCCTGGCCTCACATTAGGTGCTTTTAGATTTCATCAAAGTCCAAATTCTATCCAAAATTGCAGGTAAGAGCCACAAACAGTGGTATATGCCCATAATACCAGCTACTGAGGAAAATGAGGCAAGAGGGATTACCAAGTTTGAAGCCAGCTATGTAGCCAGATCCTGTCTTAAAATGAAAACAAATAATCCCCCCAAATTACTGATAGAATGGAGATCACAATTGTTAAGTTGTTACAAGTCATAACAAATTCCTAACCATAAGCTCCAAGAGGTAAAAATTTTTGTACTTTTCAGAAACACAATAGCTGTATCTCTCCAGTGCCTGAAGGAGCAAATGGATAATTACTTAGTGAACCATTAGATATATGAATAATAAATAGTGACTGAACAACCAGAATCTGATAGTTGGTTAGGTTAGAATGTATACATGTACATACACAATCATTAAATCAACTACACAAATGGTACTTTACTAAGGGCCATTTCAGTGACCAACACAGAGAGCTTTGTCCTTCACCTTCGCTTGGTTTAATTCAACTATAAAAAAATAGAGAAGGCCAATCATAAAAAACAGCTAACAGCAGTTTCTGTGATAAGCACCTTAAAACAAGACAGCAAGGCCAGGAGGTGGGGTGGGGGTGCGTCAGTGTAGGATTCACTGAAGGATACCAGGGAGCACACATGTGGACATTAGGGGTATGCACCCTGGCAGATGGAACACACGGCTCAGAGGTGCAGAGATGGAGGCTGCCCCAGTGTGTCTGAAACAAGTTCTCTGCAGAGGCTGAGTCAGGGTGGGTATAAGACATAGCTGCAACTGGAGTGGGAAAGGCCATGGGTGGAGGCCACAGGAGAAGCTGAATTTCGGAGATGACTTATTGGCTGTCCATGTGGAGCTGCTAAAAAAGCAGCTGGCCACAGGGCCTAGAGGTCAGGAGAAAGGTCTAAATTAGAGACAAACGTCTGGAGTTTGGGGAGACAGATGACATGACTGAAGCAGGATGATAGGACAAATGTGAAATCTAGAAATATGAGTTGGCATGGACTGGAGACTCAGTATCATAAAATAATATCTCACTATAGTCAGAGAAGTCTTCAAGTGGGGTCATCAAAACTTAAAACTCACCTAGCAGGTAATTAATGGATGAGCTGGGAATTGAGTTGCAAGCCTTTTATTAAGTATTTCCCCTTGCCCAGGATTAAGAGTATGCTATGTGTCAAAATGAGCACACCTGCAATCCCAGCAATCAGAGGCTGAAGCAAGAGGATTGCAGTGACATTGAGGCCAGCCAGGGCTACGAAGTGAGTTAAAGGCCAGTCTGAACTGCATAGCAAAACTCTGTCTCAAAAAAGCCAAAAGTAAAAAATAAAAAAGAACATGTGTCTTAGTTTTAATCGAACAGTTAAGTTCTATTTAAGAATAGAAAACAAAGTATCTCCTTACCTAGAGAAGCAATTGCAAACATTCTATAAAAATCCCACTCCTTGGCATATCTAATCAAGTCATCTGGGGCAGTGTTCTGGTTTGAGTCCTGGAGCTGCCACCACCTCAGGTATGCTTCACAAAGCAAACAAAACATGCAGAGTTTTCCATGGATCTGACAGTCAAAAGACATTTCCACTCAATCAGCGAAAGAAGCACTCAGTTGTACTTAGTATCAACAGGCACAGCGGCAGGTAAGTGTAGTTTTGAGGAACATCCCAGCTTGCAAGGTTTACCCTGTTATGGTTTGTGTATAGGTGTCCTCCCAAAGCCTCAACAGTCACGGGGTGGCACTGGAATTCATAAATTGATTATTGTGGGAACCGGAGCTGCCTCTCCCCTGGGGCAGGTGATTTGCATTTCAGTGTAAGATAGGAAGAGAAGTTAGTTGCTTGAGCAACAGCTAGCTCTCTCCCAGGGGTCTTGCTCTTAGCAGCCACCAAGAAAGGCTGCTTTCTGCCATGTGTCTGCGTTGGAGCCAGTTGAATATGGACTGAAACCTCCAGTAACTGAGCTAAATAAACCTTTCCTCCCCTCATTTTGAGTGTTGGGTATTTGTCCCAACAACGGGAGAAGAATAACTAAGACACCCTCCTATAGTCCAACTATGTGATTCCCAGTGTGTACTGAAGTTGGATAATCTATGCTCTGGTGATCTAAAAAATGCCCTGGTTACTTCACTTGAGGGACAGCCTGTAGATAAACAAACCACACCATATTATTGACCTTAGCCCAAATTTAAGATTGTAAATAGCAACACAGACTATCCAGTAAATTTAGTTTCCAATATACAATTTAAGTATATTTCATGTCATATTTGAAACATACCAAAAATTTTCGTTG